>JAVJIF010025146.1:0-43033 GCA_038442645.1 Agave tequilana | reverse complement strand
AAAACTCAGTCAGTGATCATATGATCTACATGTTTTTCATGAAATATAATTTTGTTTTATTCTTTGCTTGAAGGATTTCGTACCTAGTTTTCAAATTTTTTTTTAAACTAGTTCGTATTCTTCATTATGGTAGAGCTTTTCAAGTATACTATATTTTCAAACCTATTTTGAAAACCCTACCTATTAAAGGGTGGTTGGTTGGGCGACCATGCCTTGTATGCTTATTATTGAAAATCCTTTTAAATATGTGCATAAAATGGGTGGAAGGTGTAGTCTGTAAAATCACCAAGACAAGCCACCAAAACACAGAGATCCAAGATCCAGGCGCAAGGCTAAATGTGACAATCAAGACGCGAGAGAGAAACCCGCGTCTCAGCATCAAGGGCGTCGGCCCGAAGCCCGCGTCTCAACATCAAGGCGCGGCGGCCCGAAGCCCGCGTCTCAGCATCAAGGCGCGTCGGCCCCGAAGCCCGCGTCTCAGCATCAAGGCGCGTCGGCCGAAGCCCGCGTCTCAGCATCAAGGCGCGTTGGCTCAACGCCCGCGCTCAGCAACAAGGTGCCCCCACCTTGGTTGTAACCACCCCGATATGGCGCCATCCACCGCCCATGTAGCGGGGAAGTTGGCCCTCATCGTGGAGCACTTTTAGGGGGCACGATCACCCCTAAAAACTCTATAAATAGTCCCGTCACTATTGGCGACGTAAGCACAAACAAAAAGAAGAGAGGACGGGGAACGATATCGGGCAAAAGAGAGATCCGAGAAAAAAAGGAGAGATCATCGATAGCAAGAGAGAAAAGACTCTTCAGCGAGCTTACGAGTCCTAGCCGCTCTTCGCCTACCTCCTCTTCTAGAGTTTTGGTAGACGGAGTGATTACTCCTCTACCGACCGAAGAGAAGATCCCCGACGGTCCAAACAGTCATCCGGTCAACGGAGAACAAGATTCACTCTCCACCGCCACACGAAGAACCCAGTACTAAACAAAGGGGAATTCAAGATTCAATATTCCCCCTCCCTTGTAACCGGAAGATTAAGCCGGCTGTAATTTTCCATCTGATTCCAGGAAACGTTACACCAGCCAACCCCTTCTCGTGTCAAACAAGAGATGGCGACTCCGCTGGGGAATACTTTCGTCACTGATGAACAGATCGTGGCGCAGGATGATGTTCTCCGTAAGGGGAAGATGGTCGAAACACTCGTTGTCGAGTTCGACCAGGCGAAGTATGAAGAGTTCCTCTCTTCTTGCTCCAAGAGCCAAAGACCCGCGTCTGCCGCAGGGTCTCAATGAAAAGCTACCCGAAGCCCAATCTGAGGCTCTGCCGGGTGCCGATGCCCACTGTGTCAAGACAAGTTCACACGCCAACGCCTCCCAGAAGGCCCGCGTGACCTCAGGCACTTCTGTTGCGATCAACCGCGTCGCACAGAACACACGCGCCAACGCCTCCTAGAAGGCCCGCGTGGTCCCAGGCACCACTGCTGCTGCGATCAACTGCGTCGCGCAGAATACCCGCGTCAACGTCTCTCAGGAGACCCGCGTGGTGAACACTCTTGGTTCTATAAACCAGGATGTTGTTGGTTTCTCTCCACCTCCTCGACGCAACCGGAATGCTGAGCGTCGACAGAGGAGACGCGCGCGTCAACTCCAAGTCGGAACCGTTGGTTGTCTGACTGGGGGTGGACGCGGCGTACAATCTGATGCCTTGCCCGCACCTCGTCCAGTGCGTGAGATCCGCGTTTGGCGACCCAAACGCGAGACCCCTCAAGTTGAGTCCTCTGAGGACCAACTCATCAAACGCCAGGGTGAAACCTCCGCGTCTTTTCAAACGCAAAGAGGAAGTACGCACTCATAGGCGTGGGGCCCAGCAGCCCACTCTCTCTCAAGCAACTCTGCCTAAACGCATCAGGCAGCAACGCGAGACTCGCGCGCGCGTCATACAGCCGCGTCATGAGAGCCGCGTCCCTGAAGTCTGCGTCCAGGCTGAACAGCACATGACTGTCTCCCGTCTTCGACGTTGCGAGACCAGTCTCTTTAATCCCCCTCCCACGGATTTGAGGGATTATTTGACAAGGAAAAGAAGTGCCAATCAAGCCACTTCGTCATGCTGCTGTCAACAACTCATCCATATGCTCTCTCATAGAGCTGATCATAGCCGAACTGTCGAGCGAAGCGACTTGGCATGTACGGCTCAATGGTACATGACGTCCCCTGCCGGAAAAGCACATATCCGGGCTGGATATTTAGCAACCACCAGAAGGCCCCCGCGATAACCTCGTGAAGTCATCTGGGCCAACAGAATCAACAAGTAGATCCCCGAAAGATGCATCAGGGATCTGGAGGAGGCAGCGATTGAGCTACTCTATCAAAAGCATAAAAAAAATGCTAAGTGTTCATAATCCGCACGCAGAAGAGACACTGGACGCAGGAATTGTCAAATTCGCGTCCAGACCTGCGCATCCACGCAGAAGAGACACTGACGCAGGAAAATTATAAAATCCGCGTCCAGACCTGCGCATCCAGCAGAAGAAGAGGCACTGGACGCAGGAATTAGCAAATCCGCGTCCAGACCTATGGGATCGGTGTCTTCACAACATTCTCCTTGATGTTACTTCTGGGGTGCGAAAAGAAGGGAGTTATCCACCTAACCCTCCACCACCATAATCGCCAGAAGTTAAGGAGGGTAACCCCCTTCCTTTCACATCCCCAGATGTCAAAGTGCTTGGACTCGGGCGCCAGATTCATCAAAATCAGCAGCTGATGAAACAAAACGCAAGGATCAAATCCGCGTTCTGTAAACTAAGTCCGCGTCTGAACCCTTCACAAATAGAAAATATTCTAAGAGAAGAATTGAAGCGCAGGACTCAAGGGCGCGAGGGTCCAAACCCGCGCCTCGGTTATCATCCCAAAGACGCGTCTGGGAATCAAAACACGATTTGAAATTCACGTGTTAAGGGTTCTTAAAAGTTCTTTGAACTTTCTTTAATGGCGAAACTTCCGCCTAAGAGGCCTTTACCTTGGAGACCTGGGGAGAACGACGTCTGTGCAGAGGAGGAGCCGCCCTCTGGGCCTCGGCGACGGTCGCCTTGAGGACGATGCAGTTGGCTTAGTCTGGGTGCCATTGATGTTCAGAAATCCGAGCAAGGAGATGAACAAGTTCGAAGATGAACAGAGAAGGAAATTCTTTTTCTCAGCGAGTGCGTTCGGAGAAGAAGATGCATCTCTCCAACTGTTGCCTTTTATAGGCACAGGGATTCGCGAAGATACGCGGCGTGTGGCCCGGTAGACGCTGCAGCGAGTCACGCTTGACGCGTGTAACCAAATCGTTTCTGAACGGAGAAGATCATGCGTCGCAACCCCGCCACGAGTCAGCAATCGACACGTGGAGCAGTTCATTAATGAACCAGGAAATCCGCGCGCCAAAAGGCGAAATTTCGCCGGTTCCCTAGGCCAGCTGGCGGCGTAATCATGACATGGCACAGAATTCGCGCCCAAAGAACGCACCTCCTCGATGGACATGCCACGTCAGCCTCTCCATGAATGCATTTGGAAGGTCGCGTCTCTCTAAGAATTCGCGTCCTTCCAGTCTGGCCAAAACTCGCGTCTGCCTTATGAAGATCAGTCGCGTTCTCCATTGCCAAAGGACGCACATCGCGCCTTTACAGCAGTACCATCTCTGCTTTTTTGAAAAAGAACCTGCGTTTGGCCTCCTGCTTCTGCAAAATCAGTTCAACAGTACACTGACGCAAGCAGACGACCAACCACTCCTGGCTTAAAGCGCGCCAGTGACAGACTAAAAGCAATCGAGGAGGTTTAGACTGTGCATCTAAAACACTCAACATGATCAACTCTGGGGGCTTCAAAGAGTTCAACAGTACACTCACGAAGACCAACTCCAGATAAGATTAAACCCGGAGCATCAACAGTCTAGTCATGAAGGCGAACTCAGCTAGAGTCCAAAGTATTTCGAAATCCGTCCCATTTAACTGCGGAATGTCGAAAACTTTGGAGGAGTTCTGTAGGCTGTCTAAAAATCACCAAGACAAGCCACCAAAACACAGAGATCCAAGATCCAGGCGCAAGGCTAAATGTGACAATCAAGACGCGAGAGATAACCCGCGTCTCAGCATCAAGGCGCGTTGGCTCAACGCCCGCGTCTCAGCATCAAGGCGCGTCGGCCGAAGCCCGCGTCTCAGCATCAAGGCGTCGGCCCGAAGCCCGCGTCTCAGCATCAAGGTGCCCCCACCTTGGTTGTAACCACCCCGATTATGGCGCCATCCACCGCCCATGTAGCGGGGAAGTTGGCCCTCATCGTGGAGCACTTTTAGGGGCACGATCACCCCCTAAAAACTCTATAAATAGTCCCGTCACTATTGGCGACGTAAGCACAAACAAAAAGAAGAGAGGGGGGGACGATTATCGGGCAAAGAGAGATTCCGAGAAAAAAAGGAGAGATCATCGACAGCAAGAGAGAAAAGACTCTTCAGCGAGCTTACTGAGTACTAGCCGCTCTTCGCCTACCTCCTCTTCTAGAGTTTTGGTAGACGGAGCTGAGTTACTCCCTCTACCGACCGAAGAGAAGATCCCCGACGGTCCAAACAGTCATCCGGTCAACGGAGAACAAGATTCACTCTCCACCGCCACACGAAGAACCCAGCACTAAACAAAGGGGAATTCAAGATTCAATATTCCCCCTCCTTGTAACCGGAAGATTAAGCCGGCTGTAATTTTTTCCATCTGATTCCAGGAAACGTTACACCAGCCAAACCCCTTCTCCGTGTCAAACAGAAGGTAATATGAGTTATACACTTAATCTTATTGTGTTTTCAATTGGTATCATTAGATCCTTTCAATTGGTATCACTATTGACATTCTTTTTGTGTACTCATATATATGTTTTATTTGTGCTTACTATATCTCTATTTCCTTGAGCACAAATTTGGTTATGCTAAGCTTGATTTTTTAATGACTATTTTATTTCAATTGACTATGTTTCAATTGGTATTTGATACAAGCTTATGCATCATTTTATTTGGTATTTCATAAAGGGGGAGAAAATTTTATATTACACCTTTTAATTGTTTTGGTATTCTACTCCCACACTTTATGTAAAAAATGATTAAAAAAAGGATATTGATTATTTTTGGTATCATATGCTTTAATGAAAAATTACTTTCAGTTGGTACTAATCTTTTCAAATTAGTATCAAGATTATCTATAAATTTACTTAAAATTGGTATGTTTTATTGATATCAAAATTTTTGATTTATTTACTTACAATGGTATTTACTTACAATAGTATCAATTGGTATTTAAATCTATATTTATTTTATGTACCACATTGTGTACTTTCAATTATGTAATTTCAATTGGTATGTTTTGTTTTATTGATATCATGATGCACTCAATTGATATATATTTTTTCTTACAATTGGTATGAAGAAAGTTTTGTTTTGATTTCACCCCTTATTGATATTCTTTATTTAAGACAAAAAGGGTAGAATATTGTTTTTCTTTGACCCCTTTGTTGATGATTGACAAAAAGGGGGAGAAATATTTGAGTTTATATGCATGAGTTTATATGCATGTTTATTGTTTAGTGATTATCTTTTCAATTGGTATTAAGAATTTTGTTTTATTGATTGGTATCACGAGGTCTTGATTGGTATCAAGAGCTTAAGTTTTTATTGAAATTTTATTGGTATCAAGAGATTAAGAACATGTTTATTTAAAAAGGAAAAAGAATTTATTTTAAAAGTTTGGTATCAAGAGCATGTTTAATTCATGTTTAGTATAAGAGCATATTCATTCCATTATTTTTATGCATGTTGATACATATCCATGTTTAGTATTTATTGCATATCTTATTGTTTATTGCTATGCATGAGTAATGGGAAGCTTCTTTGAAGCTTAACTTTAATCCATGCATATATAACTCCATGAGTTTGTCATCATCAAAAAAGGGGAGATTGTTGGCCCAGAGGCCTTCCACTCTAGTTTTGATGATGATTAACTCATGTAGCTATGTTTACTAATAATCTTGTGATGTTTAGTTTCAGATACTTAACCAAGATATTAGTAGGTGATTAGCTTCAACAAAGAAATTTTGGAGCTTTTCACATGATGATTCAAGAGCCCAAGCGTCAATGTTCATACCTAGCACTCGTTGGAGTCAAGCTCAGTGGATCACAGTTTGGATCGAGTCACTTGGAGACGGCACTTTACAAGAAGACTTCGGTACATAGTTTAGTTTTTGTTTTTTAGATTCATTTGTAAAGACTAGATAGTGTGATATGCTCAAGTTCACAACACACACACTTGCTTAAGTTTCATGTTTATTGGTTTTCGGTTTTGGTTTAACTGATCTTGGCTTTTATGAATAGATAGAATCAAAATAAGTTTATATGGTTTAAGTGTATTAGATTTATTCTATATACATGTATGCTTCATATCTTAGACAAATTTAGTTTGATAGTCTATTCATGAGTTTGGTGTTGGTATTTTAACAAAACATATTTTGGATTTAATATCAAAAACATTGATATATATTTATATGTATATTGGATTATATCCATATACCACATGCTTAAAAGTTGTTAAATATCATGTTTTTGTATTGGATGAGTTTTGAAAAAAATCAGATTTCCTTTGAAAAATCCAAGTTTTAGAAAATACAGTTTTTGGTTTCGGCAAAATTTCCATAACACAAAAAAGTTCAAAATGTTTGTAACTTGGTTTGATTTTACTCAAAAATTTGTATATCAATGTATTATACTGAACTTATTTTTGTGAATTTTTAGATAATTTATGGGATTTATTTGTAAAAAAAACCAAGTTTTCTAATCCCTAATTAAGCCCTGCCAGGCTCTGGTGGTCGACCGGGCCGGTCGACCGGACCCAGAGTCGGTCGACCGAACCAGTAGACCGACGTGCACAAAGATGTGCGTGTTGACCTGCCACTTGGGCCGGTCGACTGCGCGGTTGATCGACTGTAAGTACCCACTCTTGGGTAGAGGCGGTTGACCAGACGGTCGACCGTGAGGCTTAGCACGGTCGACCAGGCGGTCAACCGACCAGAGAGCAATTTGCTCTCTGGATTGGCACGGTCGACCGGGCAGTCGACCGGTAAGCTCAACGGTCAAAAAATTGACCGTGGCCGGTCGACCGCGCCGGTCGACCTGAAGGCCATTATTGGCCTTGTCAGCTGCCAACGGGCAGATTCCAAGGGGGCTATAAATACCCCATTTGAGGGCTGTTTTGTGCAAGACTTCCAAGAGAAAAAATTCTCCCATTCTCTAGTATTTTTACAAGTTTTAAAAGGAGTTTTAGAACTTCAAAGATTTGATCTTCAATTGTTTTTAAAGTGTTTTTTTTAAAGAAAATAGTCTTTGGTAATTTGTTCTTGGTTAAAAATTCTATATCTATTTGAGAATTTTCCAAGCGATTTTCTTTGTTCAAAACACTTTATTTTTTCCACACTTGAGCCATATCATTCTATCCTATCTATTAGGATCATTGTTTTGTGGAAAAAATAGTTTGTGACTGTAGAAACCACCAAGTGTTGTAACCTCGTACTTTGTATTATCCCTCTTGGGTAGAGATTGATTTTAGAGTGGTGGCTTTGTGCCATATCCCTCTAGTGAGAGGTTGATTGGTTGTATTGGCTTTGTGCCTATCCCTCATTTGTGAGGTGATTTGTGTGGCTTTGTGCCTAGCCTCTAGTGAGAGGTTGTGTTTGTATTTAGTTGAGAGAGGTGTTGTGTACTCCAGTTACATTTGCCCCAAATCCTCAGTGGAGGTTCCCTGTGTGAGAGTCCTGTGTGGACAAGTTAGTGAATTGGAAATCCTTCTGTATGAAGGCGGGGACGTAGAGCTGGGTGTCGAACCTCGAAACAAATCTCGGTGTTTGCGTTGATACATTGACTCTAACTCTCTCTCTCTTATTATTGTGCCGTGCATCATCTCATATTGATCATTCATATTATATGCTTGGTTTGTTTGTGTGTGCCTCACTTGTGTTTAACCACGAGAGCTTCATATAGCACCTCAACTCTTATTCAGAGGAATCAAGAGGAGTTAGTCCAGAGCCCTTCACCGGGAATTCGGCTACACTCGTTGGTTGCATTAAATGTAGTTGCAATTAGTTTTTAATTTCGCATTTAGTTCATTAGATTAGCCGTACACCTATTCACCCCCTCTAGATTACTTTAAAAAACCTAACGGGGAAGAGCGTACGAAGATAGGGGGAGCAAACGCTCCCCAAACAAACTTAATAATACCACAAAAATGCAGCTTTTGTCGCATTTTCACGGCAAGGGTATGGCCAGGTGGCCACAACCGGGAGGTACAGGTGCCTGGCTTCGTGATATATGTTTATCTTCTGCTGGATTTTTAGTTTGGGTCCTGGATTTTGACGAAATCGCCTTTTATTTTAAGCTTTACCAAATAATTTGTAAAGATCTATTTTAACTGCTTGTTCAACTTGTTTTATCTTCTCTGATTTATCCTAATCTGCCCTGGTCTTTGATTTGAATTAATGAATTAAATCAGAATTTTGATGTGCTTTTGGGCTGTTTCTCTTTCTTCTCCCTCATATAAATTAGACAATAAATGGGATTAAAAATAGAGTTTATTATATAATAAATATGAGAATGTGACAATAAATATGCAGTATCAGTGGCCGATCAATTAAGTTTTTCCCCTCTCCCGTGGATGTAGACACGATGTGTTAATCGGTGGAACCACGTTATATAGTGTTGGCTTATATTATGTGTTGGCTTTCTATCTACTTTAAAATATCTTCTTCTCTTCTTCAAGTTACCTTAGTAGATCCTTTGGTTGGTATCCACTGCGCCGCCCCAGTCGATCTTGTCATGGAGGCATCCTCTCCTGAAATCACAACATTAGTATCAGAGTATTGTTTCCCAATAGAGAGGAGATAAAATCTTGAAGAAAGATTTTTTTTAACTCATTGGAAGAGATAGTGCAGAGATTAGAATCCAAAAGGAGCGAGATTAGAATCCAAAAGGAGCGAGAACGCAGTCTATGTGCAGCCAGAACAGAGGTCGATCGACCGCCCGGTCAACCGACATGCACAGTTTGGTGCACAACAGCAGTTCAGTCGATTGCCCAGTCGACCGATGAAGGGAATGATCAACCGAGCGGTCGACCGACTGGCATGAGTAATATTTCTGTTGAGGGTCAGTTGACCTTTTGGTCAACTGATTGGCATAATCCAAGTTTCTGTTGAGGGTCGACCGACTGGCACAAGCCCCGTTTTCAGTTGGGGGTCGGTCGACCGACTGGTCGACCAAAGGAAGGGTCGGTCGACCAAGTGGTCAACCGACAGACGGATCTATTGGTTCTATTGGGATTTGAGCTCCGTTTCTGATCCGGAATAGAATCCAATTATTGTTGGCCCAAAGGCCTATCACCCTAGTTTTGATGATGATCAACTCATGAAGTTATGATTACTAATGATCTTGTGTTTAATTAGTGACAGATTCCTTATCAAGATCTTAGTAGGTGTGGAGCTTCAACAAAGGATTTAAAGTCAAGTTGGAAGCTAGCACCGGTTGATTCACGAGCCTATGCATCAAGATCACATCTAGAGATGAGCTCGGTGGATTGCATTTAGACCAAGTCAAGAAAATGAGAAGCCTTCAAGTGAAGACTTCAAGAGGATGAAGACTTGTGTCTAGGTATAAGATTTTTATTTGTTTTAGATAAAAACGTAAAGGATAGAATAGATTGGTGGATTGCTCAAGTATGAATCACACACACACTCTTGATAGAACTCTTGATAGAATGATTTTCATAAAAGATTTTCCTAGTTAAGAAAAGATTTTTATTTGTGATAAAATACAATTTGGTTTTGGTATTTCATAGTTTACATATCTTATATCCAAAACCATGCTTAGAGCCATTGTCAAAAACTAGATATTTCATCTGATTGTGTAGTGGATCATATCCATACACACTATGCTTTTAGAGTATATCTTATTTTTGTATTTGATGAAAGTTTGGAAAAACATGTTGATATTTCAAAACCAAGTTTAGTGCTTTATGTCAAAACTAGATATGTCATCCTGATTGTGTAGTGGATCATATCCACACACACTATGCTTTAAAAGTGTATCTTGTTTTTGTATTTGATGGAAATTTGGAAAAAAAACAGTTGCTTTAGAAAAACAGTTTTTATTATGAGCCATATTTCCAAGTTACAAAAATAGTCAAATCTTCAATAACATGCCTTGATTTTGTGCAAGCATGTTTCTATCTCATAAAACTATTTTTGTAGAATTTCTAAGTATTTATGGGATTTTTATTAAGCCAAAAAGACCTATCCTTAATCCCAAATTTTCAGGTTCTGGCAGTTCTGATTTTTCAGAACTGACAGTGGCCGGTCGACCGGGTCGGTCGACCGGACGTGCACAGCGTGCACGCCTGTGTGCACTGGAGGACGGTCGACCGGACCGGTCGACCGCTTAAGAGAGCTTTGCTCTCGGGAATTATCGGTCGACCGGGACGGTTCGACCGACAGAGAGTTTACTCTCTTCTCCAGTTGCTCGGTCGACCGGGCCGGTCGACCGGAGGCTGCAACGGTCGGATTTTTGACCGTTGCCGGTCGACCGGACCGGTCGACCGGTAGCTCTGACAGAGCCCAACGGTCAGATTTTTCTGGCCTCTATAAAAGGGGGTTTTGTCATTGTTTTGAGCCAAGATTTTAGGAGAGCTTTTGTCCAGTTTTTCTGATACTTTTAGAAGAGTTTCTCCACAATATTTGAGAGCAAATATTTCCTATCTTAGGGAAGTTTTATCAAGAGAGTGTTAAAGTGATTTCTTGAGTTTTCCATCAAAGCTTTCTTTCCTTGTTTTTTCTCACACTACACTTGAGCTTCCATTGTATATCTATCCTATAGGGAGAGTGTTGTAGTGAGAGTTTTGTAAGGTGATCAAAGTGTTGTGATCACCAAAGAGATTTTACTTTGTACTTTGAGGAGACGGGCAAGTGTGCTCGTTGTGGTGTGGAGTTCGGGTGTGAACTCTTGTGGTGATTTGAGGTGCGGCCTCGACGAGCCGGTGGGCTTGTGGTGTGTAAGGGACTTTGGGAGTCCGAGGGCTTGTAGGTGTTGCGGCACCAAGGAGAGATCCGATTGGATCGTGCATAGTGGAAATCCTTCGTGTGTCGAAGGCGGGGATGTAGAGCAAGTGTGCTCGAACCTCGAAACAAACCCTTTGTGTTTGCGATTGCTCACTCTTGCTCTCTTACTCTTTTTGTCTCTATTATATCTTGCATTACTTACATTGTATTTACTTTACATGCTTGATATACCCTTGTGCTTAATTGTTATATAATTGCTTGGGATTGATTGTCTAACACTTGTATTCAACCAAGAGAGCCAACGCGGCACCTCAACCCATTCAAGGGGAATCTAGAGGAGTTTGTCCAGAGCCTCGCAAGGGGAATTCGGCAACACTCTTGTGTTATACATAAGTGTTCAATTAAAAGAAGTTTAATTGGTCAACTTAGTTTAATTCCGCATTATTTGTTCATAAGTGACCATTAGATTTAGCCATCACCTATTCACCCCCCCCTCTAGGTGATCTTACAATTGGTATCAGAGCTAGTGCTCTAATATTGGGTTAACAACCTAAGAGTTAAAGATCCTCCTTTAGGCTAATCACAAGATTTTAGTACACACACCATGGACTTCATGTCGCCACCCACCTTTGATATTCTTAACATCCAAACTTGGAAGGTTAAGATGTCATTGTACCTCAAGGCCTTAGGAATTCATGTCTATCTTGTCACTACTAATAATGCATATTGTATAGATGGTAAGAATATGATGCTAATGCTAAAGCCTTCATGCTCTTAAATGTACCCTAAATGATGATTATTTATCTAGGGTTTCTAATGTTGAATCGGCTTTTGTAGCTTGGAACATCATCACCTCCCTTGGCGAAAAGGATCTATACTATGCGGGAGCGATTCGGATGTTGGAAGCGACACCTCCAACAAGTGCTACATGGTCCAAGGGGATAACCCCCTTGAGGTAACTTCCGAATCCGAAGATGAGGATGCTACTATGTCATATGATGAGCTAAATTCACTTTGCCAATTATTGCTTGAGAAATATGACATGATTAAAAAGAATAATAAAAATTTGAAAAAGGACATTGCTTGCATGCATAATGAACATGACTCATTTAGAGATAATATTGCATGCTTAGAAAAAGATAACAAAAGTTTGAAAAAGAAACTTGATTGCATGCATGTAGAAAATGATTCTTTTAGAAATAAACTTGCATGTTTAGAAAAGGAAAATGAGGATTTGAAAAATGAGAATATTTCCTTAATGTAAATTGAATGTTTTATGTGAAGGAAATATGATTTTGAAAAATAAAATTGATATGGTGGAAAAACAAAAAGAAGTTGTTTTCAAGAGAATAAATCTTTAAAAAGAAAACTATGTGAAAAAGAAAAAGATTTTGTTTCTCAAAAGAAAAAGAAAAAGAAAATTGATCATATCTCATCATACTTCTCATGCACACATGATCAAAATGAGATTAAAAAGTTGAAAAATAAAATTGATAATTTGAGCTCTAATTTGAGCTCATGTGCATTCAATCATACTAGATTGGAATCCTTGTTTCAAAAGAAACAAGTTCCTCATACTCATGCACATTCACATCATGCACATGCTTATGATGCACATCATGCTCACACTCCACTCATAAGTATGCTAAGGTGTACATATGTACACATTGTGGCCGCAAAGGCCATTAGCAAAATTTTGTTATGAAAGGTTAAATGTTCTTATTTTGATAAAAATAAAAATGCTTGGGTTCCTTACAAGACTAACCCCATAGGACCCAAGAAAATATGGGTACCAAAGTCCCCACCTTGTGTATTTGATGTAGGTGAGGAATCTCTCAAAACGTGTGAGAGATTTGGTGCCTTGATGGTGGGTGCATTTGAACTAAAATGACACATACTTGGAGTACCGCTATCAAGAAATTTTGGTGGGTCAACCACCATGCTTGGAGCTTTGGAGTTGGTAACAACCTCTAAACTCCTAATTTTATGTACATGCTTTTAATTTCATATGTCATATAGCATGTTCATGATTTTATTTGATTGGTACTTCTTGTGGCATTTACATGCTTAAATGTAGAATGTGTCAAAACTTGTATTATACATATATGAATAGTGAACTACAATTGACTATATATATTTGAACTTCATGCTCATTTGTATTCACTATATGCATGTGTATAGGCTAGTCTTGATGATTCGGTCATTTATACTTGTTATGCCTATCTTTGATTTTACTTCATGTATATGTGTGTTTAATTCAAATCTAATAAATATGCATGTATACCCGTGAGTCTCTAGCTTTCATGCAAATATTTGATAGACTCTTTTACAATTTTGGGATATGTATGTGTATTGTTAGATTTGTATAATTCATACATATACCATGAAGATTGTAGTTTTTAATAAAAATGATTTTGTTTTGATAACAATGATTTCTATGTGATTTGAGCTTCAATGACAACTTTCATGAAAATACTATTTACATAACCTTTGAACACTCATCTTTTATTCAAAAATATATTTATGAGCTTCATGGACTATGAGTGCTTGGATTTTTATGTACTTAGTCTAATTCATGAAAAAACATATGATTTGACATATTTGAAGGATCTTTAACTAGTTTTCAAAAACAATTTATACTAGTTATGTATTCTTCAAATAGTTTTGAGATTGTCACATGATTCAATTTTTCTTAAAATTTAATACTTCATGATTTGAATATTAGTTATATGTTAGTTTTGTCAACACTAGGATTTATACTTGAACATATCATGGGCCTCAAAAAGATCTATTAGTAAGTGTGCTTAAATGCTTATTTGAACCCTTAAAATGTACTTGTATTGCTTAGTTTTGATGATTCATACATATTTAAACTTATGTTCACCTTTGGATTTGATTTATGATCATGTGCCTTTTATTTCATGTATATGTTGTTTTGCCAAACCTTAAAATATACATGTATAACTCTTGAGTCTTTTGCCTTCAATGCAAATCCATTCATATAGACTCACTTGAGTTTAAGAGATATGTATGTATATTTCATGTATTGTCAAAACATACATATATCTTGACATATAGATTTTGTTTTCAATGATTTAATAAAAAAAATGTGAGATGATTTTGATGTTTATGATTTTCTAAGGAATATTGTACCTTATTGCCATTTTCATGATGCCATGTTTCACATAACATTAGTACACTCACTTCTTTTGAAACTATTTGGACTTATAGATTAGAGTGTTTGAGTTTTTGTGTTTCATTGCTATTTCATGAAAATCCTTAGATTTATTCCTTGATAGAAGGATTTCGTACTAGTTGTTAAACACTCTCATTTAACTAGTTCGAATTCTTCATGTGTTGTTAATGCTAAGCTTAATTCAAATCTTATTTTTCAAGCTTATGCATTAGATTTAACATGGTATCAATATTTTTTATTTGATATCAAAGAGAAAATCAAAATTGTTTTGAAAAAAATAGAATTAATGATTTTGTTTTGATGAGAAAAATTCAAAATTTTTGCTTTGTATTGCCCCTCCTTGACTTCCTTATTTTGACATAAAGGGGAGAAAATTTGTTGATTTGATTTTACTTTGAACCCTTTGTTGATGATCGACAAAAAGGGGGAGAAGTATTTGTGTTTTTGTTTTGATATATATGCATGATTTCCTTGCTTAAGGGGGAGAAGTATTTGTCCTGCTTACTAAGGGAAATTAAGATTTGTATTTATGCATATGTGTTTTGATTTATGCAAATAGGAGTAAAAAGATTTTGATTTATGCTTGTTGCATCTCCATATTTGCATCCATATTCATGTGCTTCATGATCATATTTATTATTTATTTTGTATGCATGAGTTAGGGGGAGCTTCTTTGAAGCTTTACTTTAATCCATGCATATATAACATCATGAGTTTTGTCATCATCAAAAAGGGGGAGATGTTGGCCCAAAGGCCTATCACCCTAGTTTTGATGATGATCAACTCATGAAGTTATGATTACTAATGATCTTGTGTTTAATTAGTGACAGATTCCTTATCAAGATCTTAGTAGGTGTGGAGCTTCAACAAAGATTTAAAGTCAAGTTGGAAGCTAGCACCGGTTGATTCACGAGCCTATGCATCAAGATCACATCTAGAGATGAGCTCGGTGGATTGCATTTAGACCAAGTCAAGAAAATGAGAAGCCTTCAAGTGAAGACTTCAAGAGGATGAAGACTTGTGTCTAGGTATAAGATTTTTATTTGTTTTAGATAAAAATGTAAAGGATAGAATAGATTGGTGGATTGCTCAAGTATGAATCACACACACACTCTTGATAGAACTCTTGATAGAATGATTTTCATAAAAGATTTTCCTAGTTAAGAAAAGATTTTTATTTGTGATAAAATACAATTTGGTTTTTGGTATTTCATAGTTTACATATCTTATATCCAAAACCATGCTTAGAGCCTATTGTCAAAAACTAGATATTTCATCTTGATTGTGTAGTGGATCATATCCATACACACTATGCTTTTAGAGTATATCTTGTTTTTGTATTTGATGAAAGTTTGGAAAAACATGTTGATATTTCAAAACCAAGTTTAGTGCTTTATGTCAAAAACTAGATATGTCATCTTGATTGTGTAGTGGATCATATCCACACACACTATGCTTAAAGTGTATCTTATTTTTGTATTTGATGGAAATTTGGAAAAACATGTTGCTTTAGAAAAACAGTTTTTATTATGAGCCAATATTTCCAAGTTACAAAAATAGTCAAATCTTCAATAACATGCCTTGATTTTGTGCAAGCATGTTTCTATCTCATAAAACTATTTTTGTAGAATTTCTAAGTATTTATGGGATTTTTATTAAGCCAAAAAGACCTATCCTTAATCCCAAATTTTCAGGTTCTGGCAGTTCTGATTTTTCAGAACTGACAGTGGCCGGTCGACCGGGTCGATCGACCGGACGTGCACAGCGTGCACGCCTGTGTGCACTGGAGGACGGTCGACCGGACCGGTCGACCGCTTAAGAGAGCTTTGCTCTCGGGAATTATCGGTCGACCGGGACGGTCGACCGACAGAGAGTTTACTCTCTTCTCCAGTTGCTCGGTCGACCGGGCCGGTCGACCGGAGGCTGCAACGGTCGGAGGATTTTGACCGTTGCCGGTCGACCGGACCGGTCGACCGGTAGCTCTGACAGAGCCCAACGGTCAGATTTTCTGGCCTCTATAAAAGGGGGTTTTGTCATTGTTTTGAGCCAAGATTTTAGGAGAGCTTTTGTCCAGTTTTCTGATACTTTTAGAAGAGTTTCTCCACAATATTTGAGAGAAATATTTCCTATCTTAAGGGAAGTTTTATCAAGAGAGTGTTAAAGTGATTTCTTGAGTTTTCCATCAAAGCTTTCTTTCCTTGTTTTTTCTCACACTACACTTGAGCTTCCATGTATATCTATCCTATAGGGAGAGTGTTGTAGTGAGAGTTTTTGTAAGGTGATCAAAGTGTTGTGATCACCAAAGAGATTTTACTTTGTACTTTGAGGAGACGGGCAAGTGTGCTCGTTGTGGTGTGGAGTTCGGGTGTGAACTCTTGTGGTGATTTGAGGTGCGGCCTCGACGAGCCGTGGGCTTGTGGTGTGTAAGGGACTTTGGGAGTCCGAGGGCTTGTAGGTGTTGCGGCACCAAGGAGAGATCCGTTGGATCGTGCATAGTGGAAATCCTTCGTGTGTCGAAGGCGGGGATGTAGAGCAAGTGTGCTCGAACCTCGAAACAAACCTTTGTGTTTGCGATTGCTCACTCTTGCTCTCTTACTCTTTTTGTCTCTATTATATCTTGCATTACTTACATTGTATTTACTTTACATGCTTGATATACCCTTGTGCTTAATTGTTATATAATTGCTTGGGATTGATTGTCTAACACTTGTATTCAACCAAGAGAGCCAACGCGGCACCTCAACCCATTCAAGGGGAATCTAGAGGAGTTGTCCAGAGCCTCGCAAGGGGAATTCGGCAACACTCTTGTGTTATACATAAGTGTTCAATAAAAGAAGTTTAATTTGGTCAACTTAGTTTTAATTCCGCATTATTTGTTCATAAGTGACCATTAGATTAGCCATCACCTATTCACCCCCCCTCTAGGTGATCTTACAATTATGGTTTCCTAAAACTATAGGACTCTCTGGATATAAATTAAAGGATATAGCCCTCATGAATTGTAACTTGTAATTGATTATTGAATCAATAAGATCTCTATCTCGCTTGCCCTGAGGACATAGGCAAATTGTCGAGCCTCGTTAAAATTGTGTTTAGCTTTCTCTCTTGTTTAATTTCTTGTCTTTTGGGTACTTCTCTAATGTATCTCTCTCTGTTGGTTAGGATTTCTCATTGGTGTTACCTTGGCGCATAACAAGTGATATCAGAGCATCCTGGTTCATCGTGGGATCGTGTGTCCATTCCAAGAGCATTGGTGGCTGTTTGGCAGAGATCGTATGTCGAACTCGGAGTAGCATTGGGATTATTTGTGGGATCATGTGTCGATCTTAGAACGGTGTTTAGATTGCTCAAGGAATCAAATTTGGTGGAATAGATCATTTTTGAAACTTTCTTAGGGTTTCACTCTGAGGTAAAGATTCTATCTTTATCTAGTTTTGATTCAACTCTTTTTTTTTGCATTGTTTTGAGGAATCTATTGAGAAGATGGTTAGAGATAGTATATCTACATCGAAAATCATGAATCCACATCCATTGAAGATTGATGTGGTGAAGTTTGATGGCAAGAACAACTTTAGGATGTGAAGATGTGAGGTGATGGATGCATTGACGGCATCAAATCTCGAAGACACTCTACGATTGGAGAAAAAGTCTGAGGCTACTTCTGAACAGGATTGGAATAAGATGAATTGAATGACGTGTGGTCTGATAAGGTCTTGTTTGACACAAGACATCAAGTATCATGTGTTATATAAAACATCTGCAAGGCAGTTGTGGGAGATCCTGAAGAAGAAATATCTGATAAAAAGCATCGAGTTGTGTTTGTAATTGAAAAAGAGGCTTTATCGCTTCCAGTTGAAGAGAGGCTCTCCATTGATGAACACATGAAACTACACCAAACTTCTTATAGACTTAGTTAACGTAGATGTGAAGATCGAAGAAGAGGATAAGGCGTTGATTCTATTGAATTCTCTTCCTGATGAAGAGTATGAGACCTTCACCCTAACTTTGATCAATGATAAACAAACACTTAACTATAGTAATATGTCAGTTGCTCTTGTAAATTATAAAGTAAGGAGGTAGGATAAACTGTCTTCTTCTGAGGGTACATCAGTAGAGACGTTAGCAATAAGAGGCAAGAGTTCCAATCGGAAGGGCAAAAAGTTGATCATAAGAGAACAAAGTCTAGGCCAGGTATTAGAGATCTGAAGAAGAACTAGTGTGCCGTCTGCAAAGAGTTAGGGCACTGGAAGATTGATTGTCTAAAGGCCAAGGGTAAGAAAAAAGAGTCGAAGAGCGAGACAAATCTCGCACAGGTGGTCAGTACTCAAGTCAGTACTTCATGTAGGATCTAAAAATTACGTCAACACAACATTAAAACAAAGATAATTAGCGTTAGGTAAAATAACTTGCAGGAAAGAAAATAAATCTCAGAAAATATGCAATTGCAAACACAAGAGATTTTATCCTGATTTGGTCCTTGTGACCTACATCCAGTCCCTAAGCAACTCGCTTGAGATTTTTCTTATCCTTAATTTTGTACACCAAAACCAACACTTTGTATACCACTTGACAAACAACGTTTATCAAATCCGCATTACTCTTCTCTACACCAAGAAGACAATTTCCTTGTGCAAATCTTCTCAACACCAAGAAGATAATCTTGTACAATTCTTCTCTTTGAGTAATTACAAAATAACCTATAAGCCTTGAGAACTTGTATGTGATCGTGAACAAGGACTCTTATAGGTGGATTCTCAGAATTCTTCACTAGAAGATTAGAATTTGTGTGAAGAATAGAAAGTGAAAACTAGTTTTCTGAAAAATAGAATTTTCAACACAGTTTGGATAGAAAACTAATCAAATGAATTGGTTTTTTTAGTCTAGAACAACATCCTTATTTATAACTGAAATCTATGGTCAGTTAGGGCAGTTATCAAGACAAATTTGAACATTAAAACGTTAAAAAAATACCAGAACATCATAACTGTGTTTAACAGTCAGAAACTACTATAAGTCGACTAGGGTAGGGAGTATAGTCGACTAGGGGAACAAGATTTACCTAGGTTAGTCGACTAGTCAAATAAGCAAGTCGACTTCATTAAGACTGATACAAATATGTAAGTTTCTAAAAACTACTATTAGTTGACCAACAGAAATGATTAGTCAATTATATCATGGATTAGTCGACTAATAAAGTTGATAAGTTGACTAATACTGCTAACAGTTATCAAACAGATAGTAGATATCTTTTCTGGACAAGACTTAGTCGACTATAGGACTTTGATAAGTTGACTAGACATTGTATTAGTCGACTGCAGGAAGGGTCAAGTCGACTAATAAGACTATTTGTGTGTGTGAGTTCAAGGCTTTAACATTCTATATAAAATACACAAAATAACCAAATTACATTTGTGATCATCAAAATAAGTTCCAACACTTCACAGCAAATGATCGGCTTAGACTCATCGGTATTCTCTTTCTCCGTTACTACTCCTATTGTTGGTTACTCAGGAGACTCTGAGTGGACATTAGATACTAAAGCTATCTATGATGTATGCCCAAACAGGGATTGATTTTCTGACTTTGGAAAGTTAGATAGATGTTCTGTTATCATGGGTAATGATCGCCCATGTCACATAGAAGGAATGGTACAGTCTAGATTAAGATGTTTGATCGAATGGTGCGGGAATTGAAGGAAGTGAAGTATGTACCTCAGTTTAAAAGGAATTTTATCTCAGTTGGTGCTTTGAAAATATTAGGTCTTGAGGTATATATAAGAGAAGATGTTCTCAAGATGACTAAAAGCTCAATGGTGGTTTTGAAGGGCGTCTGATGAAATAATCTCTACTACTTGAAGGGTAGTACAGTTATCGGTCAAGTGGCGACTTCTACAAATTCAAATGATGATTCTACTAGGCCGTGGCATATGAGACTCGGAAAGACAGGAGAAAAGTCTTTGCAAGATCATACAAAGAAAGGTCTGTTGAAAGGTGCCAGAACCTACAAATTGGAGTTTTGTGAATATTGCATCATCAGAAAGAAGACCAAGGTGAGATTTGACAGAACGACTCACTGCACCAAGGAGATTCTGGATTATGTTCACACGATGTTTGAGGACCTAACAAGATGGCATCTATTGGAGGTGCCACTACTTTGTGAATTTTATAAATGATTATTCTAGGAAATGTTGGGTATATACTATGAAGCACAAAGGGAAAGTCCTAAAATTATTTGTGGAGTGGAAGAAAAATATGGGAAGGAAGATCAAGGTGCTTCGGTCAGATAACGGAGATGAGTATAAGAGTGATCCTTTCCTAAAGCTATGTCGTGATGAGGGCATAGAAAGGCACTTCACAGTAAGAAAAATACCGCAACAAAACAGGGTAGCCAAAAAGATGAACATGGCCTTACTAAAGAAAATCCGATGTATGTTATCTATCAAAGAATTTTTTGGCTGAAGCTTTGGCATATACTTGCTATCTCGTTAACAGCTTGCCTTTGTCTGTGATAGAAGAAAAACTCCTCTAAAAGTTTGGTTCGGGAAAGCTACTCAGGTTTAAGATTCGCTAACAGTATTTAGGTGTCTGGCCTACTACCATGTTAAGGAAGACAAGTTAGACCCAAAAGTGAAGAAAGGTGTATTCGTAAAATTCAAGAAAGGAGTAAAAGGCTATAAAATTTGGGATCCGAAGGATAAGAAATTTATCCTCAGCAGAGATGTCGTATTTGATGAGGCTTCAACGTTGAACCCTACAATCCCTCAGCATGTGGAGATTGAGAAGACCAAAGGGAGATCACAGCAAGTAGAGAGTGATGCTACTTTACTGTCTTTAGAAAGATCAATATCATTGAAAATCATACCCACGGTGACACAGGGTAGTGATCACGTAGCCGATCAGGATACTGATGATGATGAGAATTAAGGACAGGTTATAGGTGTGGTCCATTAATCCATTGCAGTTGGAAGAACCAGAAGAAATTCATTTAAGCCTAGTTGGCTAACTACAGATATGATTGTGGCCTATGCTCTCATAGTCGTTGAAGAGGCAACTCCGTCTATATATATAAGGAAGCTGAAATCAGTTCAGAATTCAAGATGTGGAAGGATGCCATGGTGGAAGAGATGGGTTCTCTATATAAGAACGACACTTAGGAACTAACAGAGTTGCCCAAGGGAAATAAGGTAAGTGGCTGTGAGTGGGTATATGTAAAGAAACAGGAATCTCTCAAAGATGATACTATATGTTATAAAACCAGATTAGTAGCTAAAGACTACGCACAACGAGAAGGCATTGACTACAACGAGGTATTCTCACCAGTAATAAAGCACTCGTCGATTCAGATTTTGCTAACGCTGGTAGCACGGTATGAGTTGAAACTTGACCAGCTCGATGTGAAGACCGCCTTTCTCCGTAGCGATCTTGAAGAGGAGATCTATATGTCTCAGCCGATGGGGTTTAAAACTACAGGAAAGGAGAATATGGTGTGCAAGCTGAAGAAATCACTGTATGAATTAAAGCAGTCTCCTAGGCAGTGGTACAAATGTTTTGACAGCTTCATAACAGGAAAAAGGTACACACTAGCCATTATGACTCATGTGTGTATTACAATAAGCTACCCGGTGGAGAGTACATCTATCTACTGTTGTCTGTAGACGATATGTTCATCGCCTCTACGAACAGATCTGCAGTAGATAAATTGAAAAAAAAACTTGTCTTCCGAATTCGAGATGAAGGATCTTGGTGAAGCGAAAAAGGTGTGAAGATTGAGCGAGACTGAAGGAGTGGCAAGTTTATCTTTATACAAAAGGGGTATTTGTAGAAGGTACTTCAAAAGTTCAACATTAACGGTGATACGAAATCTATAAGTACACCATTGGCTCCTCATTTCAAATTAAAAGTCACTATGTCTCTTACTACTATTGAAGAACATGAGTACATGACTCGCGTGTCATATGCTAGCTCAGTTGGTAGTTCAATGTATGCAATGGTGTGTACAAAGTCTGATTTGTCAAAAGCTATCTCGACGATTAGCAGATACATGCACGATCCCGGTAGGGGTCATGGGAGGCAGTAAAGTGGGTTCTATGGTACATCAAGGGTACCATAGATGTTAGTTTAGTATTTGAGAAGGATTCTACGGGTAAGTAGGAGTGTGTCGGATATGTTGATTCTGACTATGCACGAGACCTCGACAAACGCCGGTCTATAACGGATATGTGTTTACATTATCCCAAGCTTTGGTGAGTTAGCGCTAGATTCTACAATCTGCCGTTGCATTATCTACTACAGAGACCGAGTACATGGCTATGACGGAGGCAATAAAAAAGGCAATATGGCTTCAAGGTTTGCTCGATGACTTGGAGATTGATCAGGATCTGTTGAAGATCAACTGTGATAGCATGAGTGCTATCTATTTGGTAAAGAACCAGGTGTATCATGCAAGGACAAAACACATTGATGTCAGGTTCCACTTTGTTCGGGAGATTCTTAATGAAGGTGATATTAAGTTACTAACGATTCATACAAAAGAAAATCCCGTTGATATGCTTACCAAGGTGATTTCAGGAGTAAAATTTACACATTGTAAAGAGATGTTTCATATCCTTCCAGTTACTTAAGCTCGGTGGAGCTCGTTTGGATGAACTATGGATGGCTTGATCCCTTGGGCAGGGTACATAGGCAGCCACATATGTGCAGCCCCTTCGAGTCGATATGTACCTCAGATTTGAGAAATCTTCACCGAAATGGAGAATTGTAAGGAGAGAGAAGATAAAATCTTGATGGAAGAGTTTTTATAACTCATCGGAAGAGATAGTGCAGAGATCAGAGTCTAAAAGGAGCGAGAATGCAGTCCAGACGCAGCCAGAACAGGGTAGTCGATCGGCATGTATAGTTTGGTGCACAGCAGCAATTTGGTCGACCGCCCGATCGACCGATGAAAAGAACGGTCGATCGAGCGGTTGACCGACTGGCACGAGCCTTGTTTTGTTGAGGTTCAATTGACCTTTCAGTCAACCGACTGGCACGAGCAAGTTTCTGTTGAGGGTCGGTCGACCGACTGGCACGAGCCCTGTTTTCAATTGGGGTCGGCCGACCGACCGGTCGACCGAAGGAAGGGCCAATCGACCAACAGACGGGTCGGCTGGTTCTATTAGGATTCGAACTCCGTTTCTTATCCGGAGTCGAATCTAATTGTGGTTTTCTAAAAACTCTAGGGCTCTCTGGTTATAAATTAAGGGATATAGCCCCATGAGTTGTAACTTGTAATTGATTATTGAATCAGTAAGATCTCTCTCTCCCTTCTCCTGAGGACGTAGGCAGATTGCAGAACCTCGTTAAATATTGTGTTTAGCTTTCTCTCTTATTTAATTGTTCTTGTCTTTTAGGTACTTTTCTGATGTATCTCTCTCTGTAAATTAGGGTTTTCTCATTGATTGTTGCCTCGGCGCGCAACAGAGGGCACAGTAGATTGCGAATCAGAAACGCAAGATGGTTGACATCTGGAGGAGCACCTGGAATAGAAGATCCCATAGTAAGTCACAAGTCAGAATTGCGAGAGATGTTGGTTGAACCGAATCCAAGACTTGTTAGAGACAGAATCTGAAACAACCCGAAGTCAAGATTCGGGTTTGGAACCAGTTCGGATCGGAGTTTGAATCATATTTCGATCTGCAACAAGGTGGATCGAAATTCAATTGAGATTTGACAGGAAAGCAAATCAAAACCAGCTTAGGTTGGATATGCGGATCTGTGTACTTGGGAACAAGCAGAGCAGGTCTCTACGTCGGAAGAAAGTAGCAGAGCTGAGGAAATCAAGACTCGAATTGGAGGGCAAAATTAGGGTTTCGCAGCAAGTGAAATTTATGGTTCACAAGACGAAGAGTGGCATGGCGCTAGGAACGTCCTGCTTGAACATGGGCTAGCACAGGCTTATGGGTGACCTGCCGACGAAGATCAGAAGAAGAAAACTTTGACGGCAGATAAAATTCGATTGATGTTAAATCAGTTAAAATTTTAAATTGTGTATATATTATTAATGAAGGCAATGACTGAGAATATATAAGCATACAATCCATATGAAAAGCTTAAAATATAAAAACTCCTGAATATAGAAATGTCCTCTTAAATATCATAGTATTCAAATCTTGATTTTAAATAATATTAGTTTTTAACAGCTGCAATATTACTGTTGCAAGTTCGGTTGCCTTTATAGTTAAAATCCTCCTGAAGAAACTGTTGAGCTGTGGGTGATCTGAATAGTCTTACATCGGATATTTGAGTAAAAATTGAAGTGCATAAATATAAAATTAGACCTCTATCTATCAGCTTAAATATTTGAGTTAGATAAAATCTTAGCCCATAATTGTGCCCCAATTGGTTTGTCCAACAGTAACACACCCGAAAAATTTACTCTTTGTTGTAGGCTTTAAAATAATTCATAGTCGGTGGTTATGTTCTCCTTGAAGTACTCCTTAAGTCTCATGCTAACTTTCATCACTTCCACTGTCATTTCAAAAGTTGGATTAGTTATATTAAAACGTGATACAACAAGCCACTAAAGTATTCGGTCAGTCCCATTAACTTTTTAAGTTTATAAATATATTAACATATGGTTTGGTTCCATTTCTTAATTTATATATAAAATAAACAAAAGAAATAATTCGGTCAGTACCATTAAGTTTTTACAAGATTCTTCTTGTTCTCTCTTTTATTTCCCAATATTTTTGAGACAGCCTATAATACTTTGCCATTTAAATATAGGGAAGAAAGATTTTTTTCCAGATTCTTACACTTGCAATGGCCCCTAGGTGCGGACACGTGCATAATACAGAACAGTACAGAGGTTCCTGGAGGCCTGTTCCCCATTTCCCGCCTCTTTTACAGAGCTGTTTCAAGATGACGTGTCATATCGGGGGGTGAGTAATCGGATAGTGGGTTCGGACGGAAGTGGAACGTGTTCCCTCCCTTTTGCACAAAGGGAGCATCGTCACCGCAGACAGCGAAGCCGAACTCTCTAGTGAAGAATACAAATAAAGCAAATCTTTTTGCTTTCCTCTCGGGTAATGTTTTGAACCACACCAATAGACAGCTGCCACGTTTCCGACGACAGCATCGACCGGCTTGGTGACATCATGCCGATGACATCACCTTGATGACACAGAAATCCCACTCAGTATTTTCAGGTTCCCCCGCAGGCTTCCAATGCTTGTGTCTCCTTGATGCATCCTGTGTAGTACGATGGATGTAATACATTAATCTTTGGCTTGATTTTTTGAATCTAATAATGTTAATAATAGTGGGAGAATGAGAAAATTTACAATGTTTTTTTCTCGCATATGTGCCAGTTTAAAAGCTCCAGATTCCACGACCTTGTCCTCCGTCCGTCTGAAGAGACGTGTGCCGAAATCTGACACAAAATTCATAGTCAAATCTTTTCTGTCTGGATTTGTATATTTATGTGTGCAGACTTAGGTACACACGATTTATGTGCAAGCTGAATTGGGACCTTTGGAAAAAATCTAAAATTAGCTTGATATATATAGTGAGTTGGTTAGTGTAACATTGTAAAATATTTGAAATCTAAAAATAATTAGTGTGCGATGGTTTTTAAGTATTTAGATCGTGATGACATGGTCGGATCGAGGATTTATATGTCTAAAGATTTAAATCTAAACAATATGCTATTCTCAGGCGCCTATGTTGCGCCTACTTAATGGATGGGCAAAAAGTATTAAAAATACATTATTTTTAATTTTTAGTAACTTGAAATAATGTAGATCAACTTCAAAAGAATGAATCTTACATTCGGATGTCGTAAGGTTGTATTTTCATGGGAAAGATTCGGCATCGAATCCTTCTGGAATGACACAAGTCTACACAAGAGAGAGAGAGAGAGAGAGAGAGAGAGAGAGAGAGAGAGAGGGAGTGTGTGTGGTGATCGGGTGAGAAAGCTAGCTTAGGTTAGAAGATGAGAAAGGAGCACATGAGTCGTAGGATTATCTTTTGGGTGGTTAAGCTTATTTTTTGATTTGGTTAAGTTAGTTTTGGGTTGATTAATTTAGTTTTTGAGTTTTAGTTTTATTTTCTCCGAATCTAATCTCAGCCACTCAGAAACTAATCTGACGGTTCCAATGCTCCGTTCTCATCTTCTCATGTAAGCTAACTTTCTCACCGGATTATTGCTCTCTCTCTCTCTCTCTCTCTCTCTCTCTCTCTCTATATATATATATATATATATATATATATATATATATATAGGAAAATCTTCAAATGAGAAACTTTCTCAAAATAAGCTTCAGGAGAAAACTATAAGGAACGATTTTGTGGATGATCCGAACTGTTCATCTTAATTTACATACTCTAATTAGGTTACTAATAAAAAATCACGCGATTCTGAGCCTTTTTACTCGTGCATCAAATGACATATATATTCTACAGTGAATATAACGTATGTTTTGTAACCACTTGTTGCATAGGTAAAAAGGTTCATAATCACGTGATTTTTTATTGATAGCCCAAATAAAGTATGTAGATCAAGATGAACGGTTCGGATCATTCACATGATCGCTTCTATATGATTTTCTCACGTTCACATGAAGAACTCTGTGTGTGTGTGTACTTCAGACGCAAGCTGAGAGACTCTCTCAGCTTCCTAATCGCAGTCTAAAAAAATTTCAGATATTTTTCTAATTAGCCTTGTGATCATGGTAACGGTCCTTACAAAACACTGCAATCATAGTAGCAGTCCTCACAAAAATATTGCGATCATGTTAGCAGTCCTCACAAAAATACTGCTACCATGATAGCTCTGCAACCAAGATTTGTGGCTGAGATTCAGCCATGTCACTGCCAGCTGAGAGAGCGGCTGAGGTAAATTTTTCTTATGTGTTTGTGTGTATAATAAATATCTGTGTGTGTGTAATATATATATATATATATATATATATATATATTATATATATATATATATATATATATATAATATATATATATATATATATATATAATGAGAAAAGTTTTCCTAGCAAGTCTCCTTAGATTACAATCTAAGGAGGCGGCTTAAAATCCCACATACTTTTTTTTCACAATCTGATCGCACATTATCATTTTCATGTTCTAAGATGTACACATAAAAAATCACATGATTTGAAATTTATGATTATTATACATCACTCTTAATTCATTTATATATTATTATCTCTAATTATTTGTTAATCAAGCAATTGTATGTATAAAGAGAATTATAAAAATATGAGTGTCACAATGTAGCTCTAACTACTGAAGTTAGAATTACATGCAACTCCAATTATATCAAAACTAATAACTGAGTTATTATTATTGTAGTTGGAACCGCATGTAGTTTTAACTATAAGCAACCAAACAGCCCCTTATTGAGGCCCGGACATATAAATCATCGTCCTCCCATGAAATTAAGAAACTTGTGCTTGTTACAAGACAAACGATATGTCGATAGGAGTAAAGTATGAGTGCTCAGTGGGTATAAGATTAACCAACTTAAGGTTTATAAAATCGAAATGGTTTTAACTAAAAATAGGTTAATAATTTAGTTCCAATAAACTAAATGTGATCTGTAGCAAAAAAAAGGGAAATCCTAAACATGAAAGGTTCTAATAGGAGTGCAAACGGATTGGAAACGAATCATATATGACACTTAACGTATCCTTGCCAATCACATACATGAATACAAATAAAAATATGTTCAAGAAAAATCATATGCATAACAGATATGCATACGTTTGATATGATCAGGAAATAGATATGGTTTCATGTCAGCTACATGAATACAATTACTTCCGATTCCATTTGCCTTAAGAAAGAGATACCTAATAGACATTACCTAACAGAACAAGTGCAGATGGAAAAAGAAAGAAATGTCGACAAAGAGTCACCCTAACATAAATTATCTAACAGAACAAATTATAAACGTAAACAAACTCGCATACGCACACGCACACATGTGAGGCATTTATTTGGTCACCTAATCATGTATTCTCTTTTCACAAACTATGTACACTGAATTAAAAATACCCGGCATTAGAGTGCTTCGGATATGATTCAGATATGAAATTTATCATATCTTTATCCATTTTAAACCATGAACACAAATATGAGTCCAAATGTATAATTTGACATGGAAGATTCATTTCTGCATTCGCAACAAACAATAATAGGGTTAAAAAATACCATTCTTTTTCTAAAAAATTAAGTCTGTTCTGGAAGACAACTGGGTAATAGCTGGCTTATCAAGACAGTTGCACTACTTAAATTAATTAATTTATGTACTTTTAATTACTGATGACTTGAATACAAAGCTTACAGGAGGAGACTGCAAGTTGGAGCACTATCCGGTGGATAAATCCTCGTTGGACTGAGTGGGAGAAAAAAACATAAGCTATAATCCAACACAGCCAGCCTCTCTCTCTCTCTCCCTCTCTCTCTCTCCTGTCTACTCTTCTACTACCAAAAGAGCTAGGACTCCCATCCATGGATCCTCCCACAGATCATGAGGGAGCCAGAAGAGAACTAATGCGAGGCAAGTTGTTGGTGACACAGCTCAGAGCAACACTGGAGAGATCATCCAGCGACCGCGATGCTGTAGACCTACTCATGGAAGAGATCTCCGAGTCTTTCACCCGAGCACTAGAGGCCCTCAACTCTAATACTGATCAGGCTAGAAATCTTGATGCAGCTTCTCAACTTCTGTCCCCAAATTCTAACACCACTAATTGGAGTCCAAGCTTTAGGACCAGGTAATTAACCATCTCTCTCTTAGTTATTTATTTTTCTCCTTTCACTTTAGATCAATAGAAGTAACTGGAGTGATTCAGGTGCAGTATTTCTAATCGTGCATCCTGCTTTAATTTTTCTCTTTTAACTAAAAAAAAAGAATTGCTTTTTTCTTTTATATGCAAGACGAAATGAATCTAGCACTATACTTTAATTAATGATCCGCGGTGAGAAATATAGAGTTAAGGGAACTTAATTGTAAACTGGCCCGCTATAGAAGATGGATTAATTTGTTTGGTCTTTCCACTTTAGTTGGCTTGATATATGTCAAAAGATTAAATTTATTTAGATTACATCAAACCTAGTTATGTGAGTTCTGTTCTCTTGATAAGTACCTGAAAATTAAATTTATATAATTTACATCAAGCCCTAGTTCTGCTAATTTGGGTTAAATCAAGTAGCAAAAGCTAAGTTAAGATTCTGGCATCTGACTACAATGGGGAAATAAAAGTTTTGTAAACTTGATTTTTTTTTTTTTTTGAATATTTTTCGTTTAACTTTTCTAATTTAAGAGATTATTCCGTAATCAAAATAGGGACAGTGTTCCTAATATCTGGAAATTCATGTTCCGCATTATTTCATGCACTTCATTTCTTTTTCTTTAAATTATTTTGAATAATTTTTCCTTGAGCAATAGAAGATTCTTTCATCAAATTCAATGGAAGTACTTAGCACCACCTTGAATCGTTGTTGACAAGAATTTTACTGAAACCTTACTCTTCTCTTTACTAAGAAAAACATCACCAGAGCTAAGCTAATTACCTGAAATCCATAAAATATACAGAAAAGGTGACTAAACGATCATGAAATTAAGCTTCAATCTTTTCTATCAAACTTTCCCTTAAATCTTATAGGCAATCATTACAGCTCAATAATAGACATACAAGCTTGTAGTTGAATAGAAGAAAATATGATCTACTCATAATTTTGATGATCGAACAAACAATATAATTAACCTTGGTCTGTAAAAACTATGGATTTCAGCCGGGAGTGATGCACTTTATTCACTCGTCTTAATTTACAGGTTGGCGTCCAGCCTAACCCTCTACCCTCGCGAATAATTTGCTCAGGAAAAAAGAAAAAACCTACAATTTGATTAGGAAACGGGAGTGCAAACAATTAAAGTACAAGAGGGGTGTATACTCTTGATGCTAAATATTATGCAAGTGAGGCTATAAAGATATATTAGGAAGAGAAAAAAGTTTCTATTGATTCAACTTGATGAAAACAATTAGTTACATGGTCTTTATACAGGCATAAAGATAAACATGAAAATCAACAAAATTAAATACATTCATGCATATAAATAAATTAGATTCATCTACATTGACTAGATCACAAAATACAAAGCATATCTTCATTGCATGAAGAGTATTCCCAATGTATCTAGAACACGAAAAGTTTATAGTTAGGTTCAATATGTCTTGAAAAGCCGAGGAGACAAACGGAATACGAAAGAGTTTAGCTTATATTTCTAACAGCCTCCTTTAAGTTAGATTACCACTATGATAAGTTTTCTTTTTCATCTTCTTGAAAATATCATACTTCAAAATTATTGTAAAGATGTTAGCAATTGCTCTTATGTTTTGCAATGGATGACATTGATCTCATCATCTTTTACTAAGTCACGAATGAAGTGATATTTGATCCTTATGTGCTTGTTTTTCTAATGAAAAATAGGATTTTTTGCAAAAGAAATAGCTGAACTATTATCACAAAATAATGTAGTTCCTTTAACTTGTTCATGCTTGAATTTGCTCAAGATACCTGATTCAGAATGCTTGATACGAAGCCAATGCCAATGAAATGTACTCTGCTTCCGCTGCAAAAAGCGCAACAACACTTTGTTTCTTAGATGCCCATGAGATTACACCTGAACCAATATAAAAAGAATAGTCGAAACTGCAATGATCAACACTTTCGCCCTATTCACTATTACAATAGCCAATCAAACTTGAATCATCTTTCACTTGTTTATAATGTATGCCTTCATTGATGGTTCCACAAAGATATCTTAGAAGCCTTTTTCTTGCTTCCTGATGGCTTTTCTTTGGTGATTTCATGAATCGACTAAGCATACTTACAGCGAACATAAGATCTGGTCTTGTTGCAGTCAAGTACATATGACTACCAACAAGACTTCGATAGAGATTTCCATTAACACTTTCTTCATTTTCAAATTTATTAAGTTTCAAACCAACCTCCATCGGAGTGCTAGAGGTGTAGCACCCATTATTTTAAACCTTTTCAAAATATCATTTGCGTACTTTTTTTGTAAAATAAATATACAATCTTCTTGCTGCTTGACTTCAATTCTAAAAAAGTAGACCCATGTCGGTCATCTCGAATTCACAGATCAAAATCGTTTTGAATTCATCACACATGTTTGTAGAATTGCCAGTACAAATGAGATCATCAACGTATAAGCAAACCATCAAGAATTTACCTTGATCACCCTCTTTGATGTAGAGAGTATGATCAAAAGGACACCTTTTGAAATCATTCTTCATAAAGTATCCATCGAAGCGACTATACCACACTTTTGGTGCTTGCTTGAGTCCGTATAATTCTTTCTTTAAATAACACACCTTGTTTTCTGTACCTTTCTTCACATAACCGGGTGGCTGAGACCATTTCTTCTAGAAAACTATTCAAGAATGCTGATTTGATATCCAATTGATCAACTTTCCATCCTCTTTGTGCCGATAAAGCTAGCACAATTTTTATGGTTACAAGACGAGCAAGCAGGGCAAATACTTCTTGGTAATCAATACCAAATTTTTATTTGTAACCTTTCACCACTAAATAAACCTTGTATTTGTCTACTTTGCCTTGCAAATTCAGCTTAGTAGACCCACTTCACATCAATAGCTTTTTTTCTCTTGGAAGCTCCACAAGCTCCCATGTTTTGTTTCTTTGGATGGCATCAATTTCTTGATCCATATCATTCTTCTACTTCTCTTCCTTTGAAGCATCTTCAAAAGAAATTGAATCTGCATCGGCGAATAATGAAAAGTTCACCAAATCTTCATCAAATTATTTCTTGAATCTTCAAAAATCTTTCTTAGGCTCTTTATTTTTCGGGAAGGAGCACTTGAATTTGTCGATGAAAACGTAGATGGCGAAGACGACGGTGGTGAAAATAAAGATGGAGAAGAATTAGAAGAATAAGGTGGAGTGTATACCTCTTCATCATTATGCTGAATTTGATTTTCTTCTTTCATGTCGACACAAAAGATTTGCCTTTTGGATCATTTCTACTCCAATTCCAAGCTTCTTTCTCATCAAACTTTACATCCCTACTATTAACAAGCTTCTTTTTGATGGAATTATATAGTTTGTATGCCTTGGAGCGTTCACTGTATCCCACGAAGATTCACTTTTTAGGTTTATCATCCAACTTCTTTCTTCTCTCATCTGGAATAAGAGCGTAAGCAATGCTGCCAAAAACTCCCAAACATGTCACGCTTGGTTTATGTCCATTCTAAACTTCTTGAGGAGTTTAATCTTGCAATTTTGATGATGCCCGGTTCAAAAGATAGATAACACATGTCACGGATTTAGCCCAAAAATTATTTGGAACATCTTTTGCTTTCAACATGCTTCAAGCCAAATTCCATTATTGTTCAATTTTCCTCTCGCAATGCTGTTTTGTTGAGGAGTATACCGAGCAATGAGTTAATCAGAATGCCATTTTTCTCCAAGAAAGCTTCAAATTCACAACCAACATATTCACCTCCGCGGTTGGTACATAGAGTTTTCAATGGGGAGTCACTTTCCCTTTCAACAAAAGTCTTGAAGTTTTTAAAATATTCATTAACTTTTGATTTTTTTTTGGAAAAAATAAAACCTATATCTTCCTACTATAATCATCAATAAATGTGAGAAAATGCCAATTACCTCCAATCAAAATAGTGTGCATTGGACCACAAAGATCTGAATATACGAGCTCTAAAATATGTGATGCTCTTCATAATCTTCCAACTAAGAAAGAATTTCTGTAATGCTTGTCATGTGTGCTTCCTTCACATACTTTCTCTTGAAGTTCAATAGGTGGCATGCCTTCAACAATTTTCTCACTACATATGTAGAGAAGGTCTTGAAACTCAAATACCCGAAACAATAATGTCATATACCATGATTTGTCTTGGATAGTATGCATGCATGAATCAAATTGAGAATTAAGCTTCAAAGAAAATAAGCTTCAAAGAAAACATCTTACTTTGTGTTATTTTCATCTTTGTAATATGGGCATTGTGTTTGTCCTTGATCTCTCACATATCTTCATTAAAATGAATATGAAATCCTCAAAGTAAAATATGGCTGATATTAAGAAGATTATGTTTAAGTCCGGGAACATAGAAAACACTAGAAATGTGCTTTGCTCCATTTTTTTCTTTGCACAAGAATATCACTCTTTCCTTTCACGGAAAGTCTCTTGTCATCACCAGTCCGGACTTCGCTTATAATAGATTCATTAAGGTCTATGAACACCTTTTTGTTTCCGGTCATATGATTGATACATCCACTGTCGATGTACTATACTTCATCATGTGTAATTTATTCAACACTACATGCGAGAAAGATAGTATCATTCTCACTCTTCTTTTCTCTCTCGTGCATAAAGCTTAATTCTTTCTTCTTCTCGTCTTCAACTTTCTTCCTGAAAATTTAATTGTGTGGCCATATTTTTTATAATAAAATATTGGGTATTCTAAGATCTTCCTCTTCCTCCTCTGTAAGAAAAAGAAGATGCATGGGCTTCATCACTTGCTTGATGTTGTCCGTTATCGCCTCTACCTGCGGTAGGACATTTTCCTCTTTCACGGTTAAAACCTCTTCCTCTTCTTTCTCTAGAGCCACCTCGAAAAGACATATGTGATTGGAAGGCTTACTCAAGAGGAGTAGAATCATATTGCTTCATCTGGAGTTCATGGGATTGAAGTGGTCCCAATAAACTCTCCACAGATAGTGTAGATAAATCTTTTGATTCTTCAATAGCCATTACAGTAGACTCAAATTTTCGAGTCAAACTTCGTAGAATCTTCTCAACGATTCTTTGATCTTCGATCTTCTCACCATTCAATGTCAATTGGTTAACAATAGAAATAACCCGATTGAATTAATCTTCAATAGATTCAGAGTCCAGTGTATCAAATTCGCTACGACGAGTTGTAGTCTTACCATATTCACCTTGTCATCTCCCTTGTATGAAGAATGAAGTGTATCCTATGCTTCCTTTGCCGAAGTCACCTTCGAGATTCTCTCGAATATGACCCCATCCATCGCTTGGTAGATGAAAAATAATGCCTTCTTGTCTTTCTTGTGATTCTTCTTCAATTCTTGAAGTTGCTATGAGGTGAGATTCGCTACATTAGTTAGTTCTGCAACTCCTCTTTCAACGGTGTCCTAAAGCTCTTGAGACTGGTATAACACCTTCATTTGAATACTCGATTGGTTGTAATTCTTGCCAATAAAACGAGAAAGTTGAGGCTGCAACATGTTTTGTTGGAAGTCATGGCGCTCTAATACTACTTTGATTTAGGAAATGGGAGTGCAAACAATCAAAGCACAAGAGGAGCGTACTCCTAATGCCAAATATTATGCAAATGAGCTATAAAGATATATTAGGTAGAAAGAAGAGTTTTTATTTATTCAAATTGATGAAAACAACTAGTTACACGACCTTTATATAGGCCCTAAGGATAAACATGAAAATCAACAAAATTAAATACATTCATGCATCATAAATAGAGTAGGTTAGTGTTTGTTTATTGTATGAAGAATATTCTCCAATGTATCCGGAACACGAAAAGTTCATAGTTTGGTTCAATGTATCTTGAGAAGTCGAGGAGACAAACAGAATACGAAGGAGCAAGCTTATATTTCCAACACAATTTGTTTGCTTGATGTAGTCTTATGCCTATCATGTTAATGAACTGAGATTTCTCTTTGCCATACTAATTTCCTTCTTATTTCTTCGCCTTGTAAAGTATACCTTAATTTCTATACCTTAATCCGGCATGTACATATCAATATTTGATGGATACCTATGTTTAGAAAGTGCATTTTCTATGTCCCCAAACAAATGATCATGGTTGAAGTATTTTGGCTACTTAAAGGTACGAGTTTACCCTTCAGAAGTTCCAATGTTGTTTTCATGTCTGATGGCATGTCTTCTCAACTATAAACCTTCAACATATTTCTGAGAACAGTCTATCGTCTTGCCACCCTTTTATTCTGAAGAAGAATTCAACATTATCTCCTTTCTTGTGTATTCGTTTTTATACATTAAATTCTTTTACTCTATATGTTAGAGGAAATTTTTATCCCTCACTTTTTTTTGGATGATTAAAGTTACCTATAGAAAGCAAAGACCCTCTTTTTTGATACACACACACACACACTATATGGGATTGGAGCTGTCTGAATGATGAATGCAATCATCTCCTCTTTTTCTTCTTCTTGAGTCCATATAGAAATTTCCCAAATAATCCCCTAATTGGAATCTTGAATCAATCACAATACGATGTTGCTCTTTAATACCTGTACAAATTACTATTAAAACTTTTAATTGGTTATTGAAGAATAAGTTCTTTATTAGTTTGAGAAGAAAATTACAACATCTATATAACTTAATTAACAGTTCTAAGGGATTTTTTTTCCTTTTTTAAGGAATACATCTATAAGTGATGAGATACCACATCTTAATAATTTAATAAATATTCACGATCTTACCTACTTAGAGACGTAAATGAAAAAATGCTAAACATTTTGAAATATTTTTAAAATTTTGCTTTGATTTTAAATCCGATTAAGAATGAGTGTCTAAGATAGGAAATTGAACAGTTTCATAAAAATAGATTTTCTTTTTCAAGGCAGGGACACACTGGCCATGCAACCAACAACATGCATACCGCATTATCAAATATCTTGAGTTGTATTGTTCCTTCACCAGTAACCTTGCAGTCCTCACCTATACCAGTAGTAACTGTTCGACCATCAGTGGCCTTTTAGATAACAGACGAGCCCATGGTTGGGTATTCGTGGTAGAAAGTCCAGAATCTAAGATTGAGTCATCAGAGTACTCTTTGATGTTGGAACCTACAACAAGGTAATCGCAACAAAACTCCTTTTATTGGGTCATTACACCTGCTTATATCAACTATGCTACCCCGAGTTTCTGCTTCTTGGAGTTCCAGCAATCTCTTTCCATGTGGCCCTTCTTCTAACACACAATAATGACATTTGATCTCACTTACATTTTTATTACTGAAACCTTTCTTTTCTCTCCGGTCTTCTACAGAAAAACTCTTATCATCTGAATAATTATCAACTGGCTTCTTCTGGAGTTTATTCGCCAATAAAACTCTAATCACGTCCTCCATTCTAATAGATTCTTTTCCATATAACAGAGTAGTATCCAAATGCTCATATGAAGAATGTAGAGATCATAACAGAAATAATAATGTTTTGTCTTCTTCGTTAATCCACCACATCTATTAACAACTATTTACTACTTATTTCATTGAAGAGATTCAAGTGATTACAAAAAGCGGTACCTTTCATTGAGAGCTTGTACAATTGTTGTGACTTTACCATGTATTGGATCTCTACTTTAACATCGTACTCTCATTGAGAATATTATACTTCATTGCATCTACTAGACAAAGGCAAATCATGCGCTAGAGGCCGTTAAATCAACATCATCCCAATCATCTTCAGAGTAGGATGCCAGTTTCATCTCCTTCCCACACAACGCCTTATGCAAGCCTTGATGAATCAAAATGTCTTGGATATTGATTTACCAAGATTTTGAACTTCTCCAACTTGGACTTTGCAGTCAAAACATTTTTGGCCATTACTTTCAAAATTCTCAAAGATGGAACCTTTTATACCAATTGTTGGAGATTGGAGTAACGTAAGACACTATATGCAAAGTGAAAAACAACAAAGAAATATTATTAGAGAGGAAGAAAAAGAAAGAAAGAGAGACACAGATTCTTTTGATAATTCACTTTAAAAAGGCGGCAAAGGAGACTAAAGTTAATTCAGTACATTAAAGAGAAGAATGTGTCATTAATGGAGGACCACCTCTGTTAACTCATTAATGCTCTCCTCAAAGGCCTCACAAGAGGAAACTCTTTTATGTTGCGCGCGAGGCAACAACTATCGAGGAATCTACCAATAGAGATAGACGTGTTGGAGAAGTACCAAACGACAAGAACAAGAAACAGGAGAGAAAGCAAGCCGACACAATATTTAACGAGATTCGGCAATTGGCCTGTCCTCGGGCACAGGAGAGAGATTTTATTGATTCAACAATTAATTATAACTTACTCCTTGCTTCAAGAAATTTTCAAGAGAGATTTTTAGTGGGATACAATTTATGAGGGCTCTAACCCATATTAATAGCTAAAAAGTCCCTGAATTTAAGAAACCCCAATTGGATTCGATCCCAAAATAGAAAAAGAGTCCGAATCCTGAAAAGAGAACATAACGCGTCTGGCCGGTTGACCGACCCTTGTCCTCGGTCGACCGATCGGTCGACCGGAACCAACCGAGAGATAGCTCATGACAGTTGGTCGACCGGCACGGTCGACCGTTCCTTTGCCACGGTCGACCGGGCGGTCGACTTGGCCATGTCTGTGCACGCCGTGCACACCGGTCGACCGGGCTCTGTCCTAGCCTGCAGTGATCTCCGTTCTCGCTCCTTTAAGCTTCCGATCTCTGCGCTATTTTTGCAGATGAGTTTAAAAACTCTTCCGATGTCTTTTTTATCTCCTCTATCTCTCTCTCCTTGCAATTCTCCACCTCGGTGAAGATTTTCCGAATCTGAGCCAAAATCCAATGAACACCTGACGAAATCGACAAACGATCTTGGCGAAATCGACGCACGATCTCGGCTTGAGCTCTCCGAATGAAATCGACACACGATCTCGACGAAATCGACACACGATCTTGAGTTAGCCAACAGACAAAACCAGTTCCTTCAAAATGAATCACCAGCACACTTACAATTGATTTCCATTGATCATACCAGATCCAAATTGAGTTTGTCGTTGCCATCTGCAACTCTCGTCAAACTCCAATATCAATTGTAAGCTTCCAACTTTAGCTCAACTATCCAAACGGAATGCACCATACATGCCTTCCCATCACTACACCTGAAGAGAATACCATATGAGCCAACTAATGAACGTGTCTACAACTCAACAACTTCATGAAACTCTATTCCAAATGACCTCAATAAGAACTCATCATGAGCCAACACTCTCCAACTGACTGGCTCTCTCCAGTCTACATGTCTTCAAGACGGTCCAATTAAATCTGAGCAGAGCACACCAAACACCATCATCGGCTTCAACAAACTGGATGCACACCCCCTTATGCATGCTGAACCATCTTCTAACTAGAAGATCAACTGTTCATCGAGATCATAATACTTCACCTCTACGTGAAGTCAAACTCTTCACCTCTATGTGAAGTCCCAATCAGCTTCTCGAGAACCCAAATAGCTTCACACGGGTTGCATTACCAAATGGTTGCGCCTTTACGGCTACCTACATACCCTGCCCAAGACATTAAGTCAACCGTAGTTCATTGAAATGAGCTCCACTGAGCTCAAGTACCTGTGACTGAATCTTCTGCAGTGAACTGACCTGGCTGAGTCATATGAACCTCCTTATTACTGTCATGGAGAACAACGGCCTTTAACTTGAGCCTATCGTGGTCACAAACTTGAGATTCATACTTCTTCACCCACTTTCGTGATTTTTTCTTGATTCCAATTGCTGCAAATAATTTGATATTCTCACCAATGTCTTCTACCTGTTCAGCATCAAAACTGGCTACATGATCTCCACCGGTGTCACATCTGGTGAAGTCCTTACCGATATTGAACCAACTGGAGGTGGTGGAGTAGCATTAACCTTCACCCGCTGCGATACATCCTTAGTCTTCAGTCTCTTCACCTGCTGAGAGATAGTAGACTTCAACACTGAAGTCTCATCAAAAGTGACATGCTGACTCAACATGATCTTCTTGTTTTCAGGGTCCCATAACCTATAGCCTTTCATATTTCTTTTGACACCCAAAAATACAAATTTCTTTGCTCGCGGATTCACCTTGCATCTTTGGCACTAAAGTAGGCCGGACTTCTAAATATCCGCAGCAAATCATGATCTTGAGCAGCTTTTCCAGACCAAACTTTCAGAGGAGTCTTACCTTCTATCGCAGTCGATGACAATCCATTTATGAGATGGCTAGTATATACAATCGCTTTAACCTAAAATAATTTGTCTAATTGTGCATTAGACAACAAACACTGAGCCTTCTCCAATAAGGAACGATTTATGCCAACCCATGTATTCCATCTGTGAAGTGAGTACCAATACCAGTATTCTGGCCAAATTGTAGGATTTGGTTCTTGTATCTTTCAACATTACCAATTTGTAGCTTATTGATATTCTACTAGTCTGCTTCTCTATCATAACCTTCCACTTCACCAACACATCTAGGGCTTCAAACCTTTGTCTCATGGGATATATCCAACAATGCCTAGAAAAATTATCAAAAAAAGAGACAAAGTACCTCCAAGCGATACAGTTTTAGCAGCTTCCTAAATACTTACGTGAACACAATTAAGAAGACCTTCATAGTGATGAGTAGTAGTGCCAAATTTCATCTTCTTCTTGTCCAGAACGCTGTGTTCACCCAATTCTATGTTGCAGGTAGATGCACCTTCTAATGATTCCTTCTTTGCTGGAGCTTGCAAAGACTTTTCTCCTGTGTCCGAGCCTCATCTGTCAGACCTATGTGCAAACGTCATCTGAAGAGGTAGAAGTCTCCACCTGACTTATAACTGTACTACTCTTCAAGTAGTAGAGATTGTTTCAGGCGGACGCCCTTCATAACCACCATTGAGCCTTTGATCATCTTGAGAACACCATCTCGTATAGAACTACACGACCCAATGTTTTCAAAGCACCAACTAAGATAAGATTCCTTTTTAGTTGAGGCACATATCTCACTTCCTTCAATTCTTGTACCATCTCATCAAACATTTTGATACGGACTGTATCTATCCCTTCTGCAAGATACGGATGATCATCACCCATGACAGCGAAACATCCATCTAGCTTCTCAAAGTTAGAAAACTAGGCCATGTTCGGACACACATGATAGGTAGCTCCTGTATCTAAGATCTACTCAGAATTACCTAAGTAACCAACAGTAGGAGTAGTAATAGAGAAAGAGAATACCGATAAGTCTGAGTCTGGTCCATCTGCCTGTGAAGTACTGGCATGAGTATTGACCACCAGTGCGAGATTTGTCTTGGTCTTTGACTTCTTCTTCTTACCTTTGGCCTTTGGTCAATCAACCTTCCAGTGCCCTACCTCCTTGCATAAGGCGTACTGATTTTTCTTCAGATCTTTGAATCCTGATTTGGACTTCGATCATCCCTAATTACTTTTGCCCTTTCGATTAGAACTCATTTCTCTTACCGTCAATGCCTCCGCTGTTGTGCTTCCTGAAAAAGACAATCTGTTCTGCCTCCTTACTTCATAATTCACAAGAGCAGCAGACACCTCATTGTAGTTAAAGGATTATCTTTCATTAATCAATATAAGAGTAAAAGTCTCATATCCTTCTTCAGGAAGAGAATTCAATAGAATTACCGCCACATCCACATTAACCAGGTCTTTAAGAAACTTTGTGTATTCATGTGTTCGTCTATGGAGATTCTCCTTTTCATCTGGAAACGATAAAGCCTCCTCTTCAACTGCAACCGTGACTCGATACTTTTTGTTAGATACTTTTCTCTAGGATCTCCCACAGATGCCTCGTAGATGTTTCATATAACACATAATACTTGATGTCTTGTGTCAAACAAGATCTGATTAAGCCACACGCCATCCGGTTCATCTTATCCCTTCTTCAGTAGTAGAATCATGCTTTTTCTCCAACCGTAGAGTGTCTTCGAGGTTTGATGCCATCAGTGCATCCATCACCTCACATCTCCACATATCGAAGTTGTTCTTGTTGTCGAACTTCACCACATCAATTCTCAATGGATGTGGATTCACGGATTTCACCGTAGATGTACTATCTCCAGCCATCTTCTCAACTGATTTCTCAAACAATGCGAAAAACAAACAGGTTAGATCAAACAAACTAGATAAAGATAGGATCTTTACCTCAGAGCGAAACCCTCGAAGAGTTTCCGAAATGATCTACTCCATCGAATCTGATTCCTTGAGCAATGCAAATGTTGTTTTGAGATTGACACACGATCCCACAAACAGTCTCAACGCTACTCTGAGATTGATACACGATCTCCGCCAAACAACAACTGATGCCCTAGGAATCGACACACGATCCCATAACGAACTTGGGATGCTCTGATACCACTTGTTGCGCGCGAGGCAACAACCAACGAGGAATCCACCAATAGAGATAGACGCGCCGGAGAAGTACCCAAATAGAAAAACAGAAAAGCAAGCCAACACAATATTTAACGAGGTCAAGGGAGAGAGATTTTATTGATTTAACAATCAACTACAACTTATTCCTTACTTCAAGGAATTTTCAAGGGAGATTTTCAATAGGATACAATTCATAAGGGCTCTAACCCATATTTATAGCCAAAGAGTCCCTGGGATTTAGGAAATCTTGATTGGATTTGACTTTTCAAAACAGAAAAGAAGTCTGAATCCTGAAAGGAGAACAAAACGCGTCTGTCGGTTGACCGACCCTTGTCCTCGGTCGACCAGCCGGTCGACCAGGACCAACCGAGAGATAGCTCATGACAGTCGGTCGACCGGCATGGTCGACCATTCCTTTGCCACAGTCGACCAGACGGTCGACCAGGCCATGTCTGTGTATGTCGTGCACACCGGTTGACCGCGCGGTCGATCGGGCTCTGTCCTGGCCTACAGCGAGCTCGGTTCTCGCTCCTTTTGGCTTTCGATCTCTGCGCTATTTTTGCCGATGAGTTTAAAAACTCTTCCGATGTCTTTTTATCTCTTCTCTCCCTACATTTTATGCTAAGCTCTCACCGAAAATGTCAAGAAATATCTAAGCAACAAATATTTGATGCTTGATATAAAGATTAAAGACTCTCCAAGTTCCTATATAAACCTAAAACAACTGTCTTAGTTTGCTTAAATATCCTCAAATAAATTCTTACTTGATTAGGAGACTTAATCAAATCATAATTTAGTGAAGAATCCAAAACGCACATTAGTCATCAAAATAATGCAATATTCAAAGTCAATCCTAAATGAATTTGGACTCCAATTTGATGACTATTCCCAATAAGATTTGGAGATGAATGCAAGACATAACTTTTCAACAATGGACATCTAATCTCTTGTCAATGCAATCTTCTAGAGAGTCTAACCTCTACAAATGGGAACAGAGGTGATGATAACAAATCCACGGCGGAAATAAAAGGATGCTCGGATGCATGTCATCATGTTCTCATTGTTTCTAGTTTCTAACTGAGGACTATATATTATTGTTTTTCAAGCGCTCAAGTTAGAATCGGTGAAACTTTGGCTCTAGTGTAAATGTGACATTAAATACACCTCCCAATGTGGTAATATAATGATAGATTCACTAACTATGTAAATGCTAAATTTTATGAAACATCGGAGACAAAAAACACACTAGAAATTAATGTTCAAGGGAACTCTCCTAAACTTATTTGAAACTTCCCTAAACTTATTTAAAATTCCCTGAAGACCTAAGCTTAATAAACCCCAATTCTAAAGCTTTAGATAGGTCTTATAGACAGCAAGAAAAACAAGGCAAAATCTCCACAAAAAAGAAAGAAGAAAGAAAGAAACATGTTTCTACATAACTTTAGGACCAAGGGGTGCAATTTCCTGCCAGCGGGGTGGGGGGGGGGGGGGGGGGGGGGGG
>JAVJIF010025145.1:0-46975 GCA_038442645.1 Agave tequilana | reverse complement strand
CATACCATGCATATTGTATATAAAATGTGATTTTTAATCCTTTTCTCTCTATTTTTGCAGGTCCACAACTTAAAAGAGAAAAGCCCAAAAAATCTCTTTAAATTAGCAATAATTAAAGAGATTAATTCAAAGCCCAAAAGAGCCCAGATTTGAATCTAGAATCAGGAGAGATCCGCGCGCCAACTCGATCTTCCAGAAGGCCACGTGGATAACAACCTCGCAACTAACTCACAACAGAAAATCTGGCCTCAACGGCCCAGATTTTGCCGCCAAATCCAGGTTTTTCCCCGCGTATCTGCGGCAGTTAGGAGTCTGTTGGAGCCCAGATTTTGCGCCAACGGCCAGGGCTCTAGATCCTTCTCACTGAGGGCTATAAATAGAGGACCAGGGTCTGCACGAGAGAACAGAGAAGAGAGAGGAAAGAACTAGGGAAACTCTTGTATTTGTTTTTAGTCTTCTCCTAGGTTTTAGTCTCCATCTTCTTCCTCCTAGAGATTTTGTCAAAGAGAGAGAGTGAGTGCTGTTGAAAGCTTGTAATCAAGGAGGTGACATCACTTGTAACAAAGGTTAATCAAAGCTTCGTCTTCTCTTTGCAAGCTCTAGTACGTTTTACTTTGCATTGCTTTACTTACTTTGCTTTCTTGCATTTTCATTGCTTTACTTCTCTTTGCTTTACATCATGAAGTGTTGTTTTGTTACTTGTGTAATGGATAGCTAAATTTCTATTGCATGGCTAGCTAACAACTTACATAGCTAACTTCTATCTCTTTGAATGATTGCTTATCTTTATACTTGCATTGTGAGAGTTTCTTTTACTTACCAAGGAAGTAGAGTTGCTTTCCCTTGGTGAATGCTTGTACATACTCCATATGACTCATGTGTGCCTCATTTAGAGCCTTGTCTAGAACAAGAGCCTTGATGGAACATGGAGATGGATCACCAAACATATGCTACTTGTAGAACAACTTTTTTACTTCAAGCTAATTTGTTGTTATGTCTTGAATGTTTAAATGAATGTTGATTCTTCTAACTTAGCATCCCTTGAGTACCAATCCTAGAGTTCATCATTGAACATCTATCTAGAGAGCCAATGAATCAATATGAGGCTTCAAGCTAAGAACTAAAGGAACACTCATCTTCAAAACGGTAAAGTACTTGAACAAACAAGCAAGTCATCTCTATTGCCAATGAATCAACATGAGGCAATCAAGCATCACCATTGAGTTTAGTAAGTTAGCGAAGTAAAGTTAGCTAGCCATGTACTTTCTCATCTAAAGTCTTCCAAACATTTTCTTTACTAGCTTCTTTTCTTTTAGCAATACACTTTATTAAAGTTCTTTTGATTTCTTTTCCATCATGCACAAATCAACCACTTCTTCTATTTTCTTTTCCATGTTTCTTGCATTTGTGTAAATAACAAAGAAGAATCTTCGTTTTCATTTCTTCACTCCGAACCGTAAAACTTCCAACGTGAGCTCTCCTCGAGGATCGACTCGGTATAGCCCATGCTATAGCGGAGATAGGAAAGGGTATATTAACCATCTTAAATACATTGTGAAGTGATCTAAGCACCGAGGTTGACTCTAACCTTTACTCTTTCATTGAATATTTGTGCAATAACTTCACACATCTCTTTCCCAATCAATTTTTGGCGCCGTTGCCGGGAGAGCAACGGTTTTTGATTTCAAGTGAAGAACTAAACGAATCTTCTTCTCTGTTGCAGGTTACAGGTTGAAGAAACAGGAAATTTTGCATTGCAGAAACATATAAGTGGACCTGGGCCTCTGCTCTCGAAAGCAGAGACCAGGATCCCTCTGAATTGCCGCAAATTCTGGGTTTTTGCCGCAGAATTGCGGCAAGGAGGAGTTGACTACTGACCACTTTTCTGCAGGGCTTGCTTCTCTGCAAAATACAGCTGCTGCAATACATAAAATCTTGTATGCTTCACCTTATATCTGCTAATCAACAGTAAAAAATTTGTTGCAAAGTTAAAAAATTGTTTAGACATTTGCATTCTAGGCACGTGTCTTTAATTCCTTTACATTTACTGTTGAAGAGTGCTGGAGGCAAGGTACGTAAGCATAGCATATAGACTAGGACTCACTCTTTGTTTGATTTAATTAAGCTTTGAGTGAACCTTGTTTGTTATATTGTACACTTGCACAAATCAACTTTAAGGGCATTACCCATAAAAAGATAAGGTGGGGATTTTATCACCCTTTCCTTAGCCCACAAATCATTTTCCAAGCACTCACAATCCTAAGCTTCTAAATAAAAATTGCTAGACGCTGGCCCTAGGAACATTCGGACTCACTTAGGAGATTATCCTAAGGGGGAAAAGTGTTGGAAAGTGACTTTTGTAAAATCAGTGTCTAGGAAAGGGGTTGAGGGCCGAAAGCCCGAAGGTTGCTGGTTACTTAATTAAGGAACGTCTCTGACGGAAACCTCCCACCAACCTTGACCTTCCCTGGCTGATTTGCTTATAGTCAAAGTCTACACCAAACCTCCTGTGGACGATCTAAAGTTAGGAGTCGTCTAGGTCCAGGAAACCTAGAAAGCTTGGATTGATTTTTCTTTTTTCTTGTTTGTTATTTTTCATTTTTTCGCCTGTGTGATCGGTGCACGTTGATTGTGTAATTGTATGCAAGAGTGGTATCGAGATCCGAATTCTGCTAGGCTTGTGAGAGTTTCTACACTAGCACATACACCTCCACTCGACACAATTCCAGTCATGACCAACAACGTTTCGTTACAAGACAAGTTCTATCCTATTCGCACATCACTTCCATCTTGCATTCTCCTCCCAAACACAAATGGAAATAACTTTGAGTTGAAGCCCCAGTTCATAAACACACTTCCACGATTCCATGGCCTTGAATCTGAGGATGCGTACTTCTTCATCTGAGAGTTTGAAGAAGTATGCCTTATGATGAGAATTTCCCAGTTACCGAAGATGCTGTCAGACTTAGGTTTATACCTTTTGCACTTAAGGATATTGCTAAGAAGTGGCTTTATAATCTCCCAGTCAGCTCAATTTCTTCTTGGGATGATTTCGTTAAGGTCTTTCTTAAAAAGTTTTATCCTATCCATAAGACAGCCATTATGAGGAAGAATATAATGCAATTCAAATAAGAAGCAAATGAACCGTTTTGGAAGTACTTTGAGCGCTTCAAAGACCTAGTAGCCCTGTGTCCCCATCACGGTATAGAAAAATGGCGCCAGTGCCAGATTATCTATGATGGGCTTGATTATCAGACTAAGACGCTCCTTGAAACCATGTATCAAGGAGAATTCTTAAAGAAGGATGAAGATCAGGGTTGGGATCTTTTTGAAGCCCTAGCTGAAAAGACAGTCCAGTGGGAGTCATGTACTGAGAACCCACACACACAACTTTCAGAACTGGTTTACACTCCATAGAATCCTCGATAGCTGCAGAAGCTAAAATTACACAATTGACGAAGAGGATTGAATTGCTAGAGTCCAGGGAAAATTCTGCTGTTAATTAGGTCAACCCAACACCTGTGGTTAATCCGGGTTGTACCTACTGCCATGATCTGAATCATCTGTTTGAGGAGTGTCCAGTTTATCAAACTCAAATGTTTCAGGAGAGTACGAATGCCGCGTACACCAGACCCACTTACAATCCTTACTCCAAAACCTATAATCCAGGATGGCGAAACCATCCTAATTTTTCTTGGAGTCAGTTTGGTCCTGAGCAGCCGAGACAACCATTTCCACAACAATACCTGCTCAGTCTCATCCACCGACTTACCACCAGAACCCACCAAATGTTCATTCATACCAGAGTCCACCCAGATTCCAGTCATACCAAAATCCTGTGCCTTACCAAGCAAATTTTCAGCCCCAGTATCAGCATCTCCACCACCCAATCCTTCAGATAAGAGAATTTCTGATTTGGAGAAAATGATAGAGACCTTATCTAAGACCCAAGCTTCAATGATGAACAATCAGCAGCAGGACATGAATAAATTGCAAATCCAGATAGGGCAGTTGGCTAACTCTCTGACTGAACGACAAAAAGGAATGTTACCTAGCCAACCAGTGCCCAATCTCAAAACTCATTTTCCCTGCACGAAGTTGAAGACTTGGGCCCCAGCCATGCCAAGCTATTCAAATCCTTAGATCTGGGAAGCATGTAGATAATAAGGTTTCAAATCAGTCTCCCAAATCTGTGTCAAAACCACCACCTTCTGTTCCAATTCAACCGATTCAAGATAGTCCTTCTTCAAGCACACAACCATCCACTTCCCAGTCCAAAGGAAAAGAGAAAGTTGATGAGCAAACATACAAGCCTGTTGTCCCATTCCCAAATAGGCTCACAAATCATAAGATGAATGCTCACATGGAGAAGATAAGAGAGATATTCAACCAAGTACAAATCAATGTCCCTCTCCTTGATGCTATTCAACAAGTCCCATCCTACGCCAAGTTTCTAAAAGAAATGTGTACCAAAAAGAGAAAAGCAAATGTCCCTAAAAAGTCTTCTGGCTTCCAACATAAGTGAACTGCTCAATGGTCCAATCCCTGTGAAATACAAAGATCCAGGGAGCCCAACCATTTCTTGCATCATAGGGCAGACCACCATAAATAGGGCTTTGCTAGACTTGGGCGCGAGCATCAATCTTCTCCCCTTTTCCGTGTATCAGCAGTTAGGGTTAGGCAACCTTCGTCCAACCCAGATGACTATACAATTGGCTGACCGCTCTGTAAAGATTCCCAAGGGAGATATTACAGATGTTTTAATACGGGTCGGGGAATTCATTTACCCCGTAGACTTTGTTGTTCTTGAAACACAACCCGTACAAAATCACAGAGCACAGACACCTGTCATTCTCGGACGACCTTTCTTAGCCACTGCAAATGCGATCATCAACTGTAGAAATGGATCGATACGGCTAACTTTCGGAGATATGACAAAAGAGGTGAATGTTTTCCATCTGGGAAAGCAGCCAAGGGATTTGGACAATGACTCTTTCGAAGTGAACTTGATAGAGGGATTAACTAGTGAACATGTTGAGGAGGTTGAGTATGAGTCTGAAGAGGAATTTGAGTTGGAGTCTGATGACTTCAACCTTGATCAGATTGTTGAATCAAATGTTGAAAGGACCACTAATTCCATCCCTATTCTTCCCTTGAACCATGAACAACCAGTGATAGATCCTATCCCTTCTTCTGAGCTTAAGATTCTTCCCGACCATCTCAAGTACAAGTACTTGGATGAGAAGGAATCCTTTCCTGTAATAATTGCATCCAATCTCACTGAACAACAAGAAGAGGATCTCCTTTCGTGTTAAGGGAAAATAGAGAAGTCATTGGTTGGACCATGGCTGATATCAAGGGGATTAGTCCTTCCATTATTCAACATAGGATTCATTTGACGGAAGATGCAAAGCCTAAACAAGACCCACAGCGTAGACTTAACCCAATTATGTAAGAAGCTGTTAGATCTGAGATTTTGAAACTATTAGACAATGGGATTATCTATCCCATTTCCGATAGTCAATGGGTAAGTCCAGTTCAAGCTGTGCCTAAGAAAGCTGGATTTACTGTGGTGGAAAATGAGAATAAAGAATTGATACAAACACGTCTTCCTACAAGATTCGAGTTTGTATTGATTACAGAAAGTTGAACACTGCCACACGTAAAGACCACTTTCCACTTCCTTTCATTGATCAAATGCTGGAGAGATTGGCGGGACACGAGTATTACTGTTTCCTGGATGGATATTCAGGATATAATCAAATCCCAATTGCTCCCGAGGACCAAGATAAGACTACCTTCACCTGTCCTTTTGGAACATTTGCTTACCTAAGGATGCCCTTCGGTTTATGCAATGCTCCTGCAACGTTTCAACGTTGCATGTTGAGCCTTTTTTCGGACATGGTGGAGAAATTTTTTGAAATTTTCATGAATGATTTTTCGATTTATGGGGATTCCTTTGAGCAATGCTTATACCATTTGAAGCTAGTTTTACAACGCTGTATGGAGAAAAATTTGACACTTAACTGGGAAAAGTGTCACTTTATGGTCAAGCAAGGAATTGTTCTTGGCACAAGGTATCAAGTATAGGAATTGAAGTGGACAAGTCTAAAGTGGAAGTCATAACAAAGCTCACTGAACCAACATGCTTAAAGGACATTAGATCATTCTTAGGGCACGCCGGCTTCTATAGGCGATTTATTCAAGGGTTTAGCAACATTGCAAGACCCTTGATAAATCTCTTAGGTTATATTTGATGAGGAATGTCAAAAATCATGGAAGAAGCTTAAGAATAGACTTGTCTCAGCACCGATCATCTCTGCACCAGATTGGACCAAGCCTTTTGAGATTATGTGTGATGCCTCTGACTTTGCTATAGGCGCCGTTTTAGGACAGCGTATTGATAATAGGCAACACGTAATCTATTATGCTAGCAGAACGCTGAATGAAACCCAACTCAATTATACAACTACTGAAAAGGAATTTTTAGCAGTTGTCTTTGCGTTGGAGAAATTTCGTCAATATCTGCTAGGGTCCAGGACTATTATTTTCACTGATCACTCCGCCCTAAAATACTTAATGCAAAAGAAGGATGCTAAGGCAAGACTGATTCGATGGATACTTCTTTTGCAAGAGTTTGATTTGGAGATTAAGATGAAAAGGGCGTTGAGAACGTGGTAGCTGATCATTTGTCAAGAATCCCAAATGCACCTAAAGAGAGAATACCGATTAATGATGATTTTCCTGACGAGCATATTTTTGAGATGTGTGGAGAGCCCTGGTATGCTGACATAGTGAATTACCTTGCTACCAGGCAAATACCTTCTCATTGGTCAGGCCAGGAAAAACACCGTTTCATGCGTCAAATGCGGTTCTTCTTTTGGGATGAACAGTATTTATTCAAATATTGTCCTGATCAAATCATACGTAGGTGCCTTCCTGAGGATGAACATTAGAGTGTTTTTGACATTTTGTCACAAGTTAGCTTGCGGTGGACATTTTGATCCACGGAAAACTGCTGAGAAAGTGCTTCAGAGTGGATTCTACTGGCCCACTCTCTTTAAGGATGCATATACTTTTTGCAAGCTATGTGATAAGTGTTAAATGATGGGTCGTATCACACAGAGAGATATGATGCCCCTCACACCCATCTTGAAGTCGAAATTTTTGACTTATGGGGCATCGACTTTATGGGACCCTTTTCTCTGTCCTATGGTAATCAATACATTTTGGTAGCCGTAGATTATGTTTCCAAATGGGCTGAAGCAATTCCAACAAGGACAAATGACAACCATGTTGTCATCAAGTTTTTACGAGAAAACATCATCTCTCGCTTCGGAGCCCCCCGTGCGATAATAAGCGACAATGAGAGTCATTTTTGCAATAGGGCTTTTGAAGCCTTGATGCGTAAATACTCTATTACTCACAAACTATCCACGGCATACCATCCTCAAACCAACGGGCAAGTAGAAGTCACGAATAGACAAATAAAACTCATCTTGGAGAAAAATGTAGGACAGAACCGTAAGGATTGGTCCATCAAACTCACTGATGCCTTATGGGCATACAGGACTGCTTACAAAACTGTCCTCGGTATGTCTCCATATCGAGTTATATTTGGAAAACCTTGTCACTTGCCTGTGGAATTAGAACACCGAGCTATGTGGGCTTTAAAGCAGCTGAAATTGGATTTGGATAAAGCCGGTGCTTTAAGGAAGTTGCAGATATCCGAGCTTGAAGAGCTAAGAAACGAAGTATATGACAACGCTCGAATCACGAAACACAGAACAAGCTTTTTCACGATAAATCCATTCACCGGAAAATTTTTGTCGTAGACAAAAGGTTCTGTGTATAATTCACGACTCCACCTTTTCCTGGTAAATTGAGAACCAGGTGGTCAGGGCCATTCATTGTTCAAAATGTCTTCTCACATGGTGCGATTGAGATTCTTGACCCGAATAATGGCAAAACAATTCACTGTGAACGGTCAACGTTTAAAGCCATTCCTTACCACGATTCCGTGTCACACGAAGTTCATGAATTAGGTCTTTTTGACCCAGTTTATCTGTGACCATTCCATCTGCATAGTTTCCCGAGTTTTTCCCTGCATATCATTTAGGACCATTTTTTGTAAATAAAAATTTTGTAAAATAAAAAAAAAATAAATAATAATAATAATAAGAGACTTTTTCCTAAGATTTTACCTCTTTTCCTAGGGTCGTCTTCATTTACCCTAGGTTTGTAAATATACCTTTGACCTAGGGGTAAAATTGGAAATGTCATTCTACCTACCCCCTATAAATGCTCTCTTCATCTACCCTTCCTCCCTCAAACGCAGACTTACCTTCAGATCTAAACTCCTTCTTCCCGAAGCTGACCTCTGAAATTTTTCCTTCACCTGGATCCTCTGAACTGCCGCAATTTCCCATCTTCAGCCGCCAATCCGCCGCACTCCGGCCACTTCTGGTGCTCTGAAAATTTGGTCGGCTGATTTATTCTTCTGGTGGCAGATCCAGAGCCATTCTTTCAGATTCTGTCCCGGGTGCCTTCTGCACATCTGTTTTTGGATTTCCCCCACGATCTCCGGGGGTTGGTTTGATTTCTCATACTTAATCCTTTGCTTTAATTCCATTATCATACATGGCCCCGAATTTGTTTGTAGAAAGGGATTTTTCCATACTTTTGAATGATAGTGGGGGGTATGGGCACATCTTTGTGGATAGAATACGTGCATGTAATTGGTACTCTTTGGTCTATGATAACAATGACTACGATGCATATTATTACCCTGATCTTGTCACTACTTTTTATAATTCAATTGATCATGCATCTGTGAATTTTGACACGCACCAATTTGTAGTACACATGCCATTCGGTGACATCCTTGTCACAATCCCACTCATTGCTGAAATCACTAATGTCCCCATTCATCCCCACCATAGCGACCCCTTGCCATTGCTAGATTACATACCCATCATGGGGGTCCGCTGTACAATTCAGGACCGTGGGCTAAAGCCAACATGACTTTTCAAAATGTTCATTGCATTGGACGCTGGGTTCAACGCAATATTTTGGGGCTTGAACATCAATCCCATTCATTCTTGAACATTCCTCCCGCACTCAGGGTCCAAAAGCATTCCCATTCAATCTTAATCACACGTCTGTGTAAACAGTTCATATCAGACGCTGTCTTTAATACATTTGACCGAGTGCCTGTTACTGTAGAGAGACCCACAAGCTCATATAATGGTTGCTTGCAGGCGCTCTGGACACCCAGTGCCCAGCCTGAGGATGTACCTGTGGAGTCCTCTTCGGAGGAAAGCCTGGAGAGAGATAGATGAGCCACAATTCTGGAGGCAGGACCCCCCAACTGAGTCACGAACCTTCATGTCCACCATGTGGAAGGGCATGAAGAAAATCTTTAGGGGACAAGTGAGGCTGCGAAAGAAGGTAGAGGAGCAATCCTCTCGGTTAGGTAGTATGGAGGCAGCGTTGAGGAGATCACAGTCGGCTGGACCTAGCACCACCGCAGGTCCAAAGCGACAGAGGGAGTAGCTTTATCCTTTACCTATTTCATACATCATTTCATCTTTTATACATTGAGGACAATGCATGAGATAGGTATGGGGGGGTAGATGCTAACATAGGATTTTTATTTTCTTTCTAGGCCTTTTATTTTTTAGGATTTTCAATTTCTTTTTAGGTTTTTTTTTTACCTATCTTATAGATTTTCTACTTTCTTTTTAGATTTTACTTTTCTTTTAGAAAATAAAAAATATATTAAAAAAAAGAGAAAATTCTTGATCCATGTTTAAAGTATCAAACTTGAAATTTAGGGATTAAGGAAGCTCTTAACTAAGATTTCTAATTATAAGTTGAAAAGAGGAGTTTTGTTAGATTTTTAGGTTAAGTAATAAAGGATTAGACAAATTACTAGATTTTAATTCTTTCTTTAGATATATACATTAAACATATTGAAGGAATAATCAAAGACTTTGTGTTTAGTTACATATATATATAATAAAAAATATATATAATATAAAAAAAAAGATGTATATAAATAAATAATAAATACTTAGCCACTGATTAAGCTGGTTAGTCGTGCCTCAAGAAGCATTACCGATCACGCCTAAAGGTGGCTAAGTCCTTAAATTGCTTCGTGGCATAGTTTATTGGGTCATCGAACCCGAGGGATGTTTTCTCATCTGGTGCCCTAAGACCGTCTGGTTTGGGAGTCATCGGTAAGAGACTCGTTACAAGGGTAAACTAGAAAGCCTAAGGATGCTAAGGAAATGTAAATAAATAAACATTGTATATAAAAAAAAAAGAAAAAAAAATATATTATATATATAAGTAAACAAATGAACTTAGTCTAAGAAAGATCCTTCATATTTATAAATGTATATATCCTAGGATTGATGCAAAATCCGGTTTTTTGATCTTTTCCTAAAATCTTAACCTAAATTGAAAACAAAACTCCAAATAGACACTTATAAGAGGAATGAAAAGTTTAGAGTAACCTGAAACCTATAACTCAAGTTAGAATCTTTAAAATATGGATCAAAATTTTCACTAACCCTTTATTTTTCTTTATGGATTTTGTGGGTGCAATCCGCTGAAAAACCCTCAGGAGACAACACTCCTCCTCTAGGGTAACCTAGAGGTTTAACGGCTTGTTGCACACGCTCAGTGCAATCGTGTCACCTACGAAAGTGGTGTAATAAACTAGTTAGGATTTTCTTTCTTTTTTCTTCCTTTTTGCTCGAGGACGAGCAAAAGTTAGGTATGGGGGTGTGATTGTTATACATATTTGCATATTTTACCACTTTCATACCATGCATATTGTATATAAAAAATGTGATTTTTAATCCTTTTCTCTCTATTTTTGCAGGTTCACAACTTAAAAGAGAAAAAGCCCAAAAAATCTCTTTAAATTAGCAATAATTAAATAGATTAATTCAAAGCCCAAAAGAGCCCAAGATTTGAATCTAGAATCAGGAGAGATCCGCGCGCCAACTCGATCTTCCAGAAGGCCACGTGGATAATAACCTCGCAACTAACTCACAACAGAAAATCTGGCCTCAACGGCCCAGATTTTGCCGCCAAATCCAGGTTTTTCCCGCGTATCTGCGGCAGTTAGGAGTCTGTTGGAGCCCAGATTTTGCGCCAACGGCCAGGGCTCTAGATCCTTCTCACTGAGGGCTATAAATAGAGGACCAGGGTCTGCACGAGAGAACAGAGAAGAGAGAGGAGAGAACTAGGGAAACTCTTGTATTTTGTTTTAGTCTTCTCCTAGGTTTTAGTCTCCATCTTCTTCCTCCTAGAGATTTTGTCAAAGAGAGAGAGTGAGTGCTGTTGAAAGCTTGTAATCAAGGAGGTGACATCACTTGTAACAAGGGTTAATCAAAGCTTCGTCTTCTCTTTGCAAGCTCTAATACGTTTTACTTTGCATTGCTTTACTTACTTTGCTTTCTTGCATTTTCATTGCTTTACTTCTCTTTGCTTTACATCATGAAGTGTTGTTTTGTTACTTGTGTAATGGATAGCTAAATTTCTATTGCATGGCTAGCTAACAACTTACATAGCTAACTTCTATCTCTTTGAATGATTGCTTATCTTTATACTTGCATTGTGAGAGTTTCTTTTACTTACCAAGGAAGTAGAGTTGCTTTCCCTGGTGAATGCTTGTACATACTCCATATGACTCATGTGTGCCTCATTTAGAGCCTTGTCTAGAACAAGAGCCTTGATGGAATATGGAGATGGATCACCAAACATATGCTACTTGTAGAACAACTTCTTTACTTCAAGCTAATTTGTTGTTATGTCTTGAATGTTTAAATGAATGTTGATTCTTCTAACTTAGCATCCCTTGAGTACCAATCCTAGAGTTCATCATTGAACATCTATCTAGAGAGCCAATGAATCAATATGAGGCTTCAAGCTAAGAACTAAAGGAACACTCATCTTCAAAACGGTAAAGTACTTGAACAAACAAGCAAGTCATCTCTATTGCAAATGAATCAACATGAGGCAATCAAGCATCGCCATTGAGTTAGTAAGTTAGCGAAGTAAAGTTAGCTAGCCATGTACTTTCTCATCTAAAGTCTTCAAACATTTTCTTTACTAGCTTCTTTTCTTTTAGCAATACACTTTACTAAAGTTCTTTGATTTCTTTTCCATCATGCACAAATCAACCACTTCTTCTATTTTCTTTTCCATGTTTCTTGCATTTGTGTAAATAATAAAGAAGAATCTTCGTTTTCATTTCTTCACTCCGAACCGTAAAACTTCCAACGTGAGCTCTCCTCGAGGATCGACTCGGTATAGCCCATGCTATAGCGGAGATAGGAAAGGGTATATTAACCATCTTAAATACATTGTGAAGTGATCTAAGCACCGAGGTTGACTCTAAACCTTTACTCTTTCTATGAATATTTGTGCAATAACTTCACACATCTCTTTCCCAATCAGTCCGTCCTGCTTCAGTGCCAGGAATGTTAGACCATGCTACTGGGCATGCTCGGTATCCTTTCAAAACACATGTACTACATTGGCAGGCAGCTATAACAACAATAATATTATTTGATATATGGGAAAACAGTTGTGGTATGGGGCACAGCTAAGTACTACATTAGTTAGATTAATAAAACCAACCAGGTTAGTGATATATGCTAGATTATACATCTTTGATATCAGTAGTTATTTTACTGTGATATGAGTCATATGGTTATACATCTTGTTATCAGTTCTTGTTTTATCAATGGTATTCTTTTACCTACAGACGTGTTATTATTCAGTATTTTTGTTTTCAGTTATCATGTTATGATTATGTACACACTGTTTATATGCACGAGCACATTTCCTTTTCTTACACATCATTGGGTCGCTTTTTGACGACCCTAGATTTGCATGTCCAAATTGGATGTTTCCTTCCATTGTTTATGTCACGCCCCGCTTCCCAAAATACGCTGGAGCAGAAACGCGACACGAGTCGGCGACGCATATACGCAAGGAAAATCCCTCACGTATACGCGCTAAGCCTTAAGTAACCTGAAACAAGCTATAAATCTAACTAAAATGAATACTGCAATGCCGCATATAAACAACCACGCATGATATCATATGAATCAAGGGCTAGAATAATAACTGGAATAAGAACTGAACTGATATATAACAAGCAACAGGAAATAATACGAAGGCTGGAAAGATAAAAGTACCATAAGAGAATAGGAAGAAGCTCCAGCTATTCGCAGAAGCGTACAGCCTCAACGAACACCTGCAAACCGTCCAATATCTGGACGTGCAAATCCAGGGGCGTCAGAACGCGACCATAGTGAGTGTGTGTGAAAAGGGGAAGAACTCGTGCATAAGAAACAGTGCATAAAGAAATATCAATAACGACTGCAGATAACAAATAACTGAATAGCATGATAAACAACTGCAGATATAATATAAATAAATATCATGACATGATAACATCTGAACTGAAGCATATCTGATATCAATATCAACAAAGATATAAGACAACTATCTCATCTGTAAACTAACAAATGATATAAAGGATCAACTATCTCAAATGTAACTAATAGCTGATGTCAAGGTGTGTACCCTAGATATGTCACTAGTCTGGTTGGTTATTATTAACCTAACTAATGTAGTACTTAGCTGTGTCCCATACCACAGCCATTTTCCCACATATCAAACAATGTTATCGTTATTGTAACTGCCTGCCAATGTAGTGCATGTGTTTTGGAAGAGTACCGTGCATGCCCGGTACCACGGTCTATCACCCCTGGCGCTGAACCAGGACAAGCCGCTAGGCTCTAACAACTGAAGACCACAGCCCCACACGAAAAGACAACTAGTGTGGCGTCGTAATCCGGGCATCGCCCTGACAACTAACACCCCTGGCACTGCAGACCAGGACAAGCCGCTAGGCTCTAACAACTGAATGGGTAGCCAGTACTACCCTGGTTCCCCATGGTTGGAACCCACAACTCGGTACCATAAGAATCCTTCCAAAATACACGACATGCATCATCAGGCAATTACCCCTTGTTCCCCGGTTATGGTATCTTTTATTAATAAGAATTCAATGTGACTTATTATGTAATAGTAACCAATATCTCCAACATCTGCTGATGTCAACACTAGCTGATAATCTGACAACTGGTAACTGATAACTGATATCAGACAATTATGATATCTCACAACTCTGATATCTCACAACTCTGATGTCTGACAACTCTGACATCCAACAACTGATAGCTGACATCCGAAATAGAATACTGGAGATATAGCTACTAACACAAAGGTGATACTAACAACTAGTCTCACTGACAACTATAACTAGTAACTGATCTCTGCCATCTCATATCAACAATGGAATACATGATCACTGATCACTACCACAATGTATCACTGACAACTCATATAACTCTGATCATGAACATCTTATAATCACCAACAAGTATCTCACTAATAAGTAACAACTGATAATTGGTATCTGGTAACTCTGAAGTACAAGATCAATAATATCAACTACATCACTATCACAATTACTAAATCTCTACTAACTGAAGTAATCCAGTATCTAACATCTTAATAAGTCCACATCAATACTCAAATGATTCATAAGGTATATCTTCGAGAACAATATGTCAACACACACCACAATCATATCTGAATGAGTCATCAACTAAGTTACTATCAATGAAAGAATATCAAGTCAAGAGGTCCTCTACATAAAATATATCAACTGTCCTCTATAACTCAAGTTCAGTCCAAATCACAGTCCAACTCTGAAATAGTCCATGTACCATCCAATCATAAAGAACTCTAATCTTTAAGTAAAGTAAGATCATATCTTACATGTCCTCAAATAGCTGCAACATAGAATAGTTACTTCTGATACTTAACATCAACAACATATCAACTGATAGTTCTCATACACTCAACTATAAATCCAAGTCATTACAACCAACTCATAATGCCGATAGTTCCATATTCATCTAGTTTCAATACACATCTAATAATCTGATATTATTATTGTCATTTCATCATATAACAATGTCCAGTACTAATCCTCTCACTCAAACATACAACTCTGATTCATAAGTATTCACAATCACCACTTCTATTAATGATCAGTCATTATGTTCCAAACACTCGGTATCACAACATATTCATGCATATAAGTTCTATCATGATATCTCAATACTAGGTACTATGACATATACATGCATCTATCTCCAATACACAACTCATGGGTGAAGTCCACAATCCATCAAGTAACCATACACAGCTGACAGACCAACTGTAGTCAACTAGGGTCACCTATAAGTCAACTAGAGAAAGTGTAGTCGACTATAAGAAGAGGGCAAGTCGACTAGGGTTGATGATTAGTCGACTTGAAAGTGAAGTATAGTCGACTAATAAGTCTATTAGTCGACTACAAAACATGATAAGTCGACCAGCAGAGTGATACAGAGAGTTCAACACATTCTGGAATGAGGGTTAGTCGACTAGGGGCATCTATTAGTCGACTAACAGGGCTATTAGTCGACTAATAAAGGGCATTAGTCGACTAATACACCCGGGCAGCCTAAAACTGGGCATATTGATACCTGATCTCTCACACCATAAAACATGTAAATGCCTCCTCTCTTGCACACAACAATATATATAATCACTACTCTACTCTATATACATGTACACATGAAGTTATAATCAAAGTAATGCATTTAATTACGAGAAATCGAAAGGAGGAGGAGAATACACTCACCTTGGGGAATCTGCGCGTTACCGGGCGAGTTGCTGCCGTGGTGGCTGTGGTGCGGTTCCTCGCCAACGGACGGCATGGGGGGGTGGCCAAGACAGTGGAGAAGGTCACCGTGCTGGTCTCCGGCGAAGGTCTGACGTGGATCGGGAGAACGACCAGCTCGCCCGAACTTGCGCAGTTCTGAATCTGCTGCTGTCTAGATCTGGATTCGGCTGCCGAGTCGCTGTTGGAGGGTGCCAAGGCTGTCGGTTGCTGTCCGGGTCTGCTGGGGACTTGGCTGGCCTGTTGGCGGTGTTGCCGAGTCACCGTGGAGCGGATCTGGTGCTCGTTGGAGGAGTTGCACAGATCTGGACAAGGGGCTGTCCAGATCTGCTGCTGCCGTTGTCGTTGTGTCTGTGCGCCTTTGCTCGCTGTTGGCGTCGCGCTGCCAAGGGAACAGGGCTGGAGGGGTCCAGCCTGAGGTGGAGAGGTGCACGCCTGTTGGAGGAGGACTCGCTGCTGCTGATGGCCGTCGAAGAGAGGTGCAGATCTGGATTCTCTCGCTGCCCTGCTGCTGATTACTGCTGTCATGGCCTGAGGGGGGTCTGGTTGGGGTGCTGCTGTCTGCGCCCAATTGCCAGGGAAAGGAGGGGCTGCTGTGCTGGTGGTGGGGCGACCTGGAAAGGGATCTCCGGCTGTGCAGGTGCTCGACCTGGTGGAGTTCGGCAGCTAGAAGAGAGAGAGTGCGGCCTGGTGCTGCGCAAGGAGCAGGGGGAAAAGGGGAGTTGCGGCTGTGAGGGGGGAGAAGTTAGATTAGGGTTAGGGCTAGGTTAGTAATAGGATTATCTATATATATGTATGGGCATTGGGTTAGGTTATTATGCTAATGGGTTGGATCCAATTAGGCTAATGGGTTTAGGATTAGGAACGGGTCATGGAATCAAACGGTATTATCGGGTATAGGGTCACCAATGGGTATTGGATCTAAAAGAGGATAACAGGTAGGCACAAGGACACAAGGGAATATGGCATGAATAGGAATCAAGAGTAAGGGAAACGTACCACTACAAAATAATCCAACATTAGTAGCAACATTACTAATCAAAATAATAATATTAATATTACCAATAACACTCGCAATATTTAATTATAAAAAAATAATGGAACACTAATAATAATTACTGAGCACTAATAATAAATAGTGATACACTAAATAGAATAACAATAAATAATATTGGAAGATCCATATACTATCTGAAAATAAATCTGCATACTCAACAATAATAATCAAGAGAGAAATAAATTAATTTGATTAATTAAAAATATTCGATAAATCGAAATAAATATTTGGAAAAATGTAGATACTGTATTACTAGGTAGGGATCTTACAGTTTAGGTGTTTTTGTAATCGTATGCTTCGCGAGAAGTCTGAAGTTTCTCTCTACCTATTCTGATATTATTGTCTTCCTTTTTTCCTGTGATTTTTATAAGTTTCTTGATTACATATGTATCAGACTCTCCGTTATTTCATTACTTATTCATTATAATGTATGGACATCTATATGTGGTATTGCAGTGATCATGATTTATTATAGTAGATTTATAGCTTGTTTCAGGTTACTTAAGACTTAGCGCATATATGTGAGGTATCTTTCTTGCATATATGTGTCGCCGACTCTCCTAGCGACTCTGTTTTCACTTATTTTGGGAAGCGGGGCGTGACAACTCTGGGCCGCTTTCATCCTCTTCTTTATATTATGATCTTTTCTATTGTCTTTTGCACTAAACGGGGCCTAACAATCTTCGGTCTCTCACTTCTTCTCAAGAAATGGAAGATTTACCCTTCTTACCATATAGAGCTTTTAAAGGTGGCATTCCTATAGTTAACTGGTAGATGTTGTTATATCCGAATTCCACCAATGGTACATACTTCTCTTAGTTACCCTTGAAATCTAATACACATGCTCTCAGCATATCTTCTAATATCTGGATAGTCCTTTCGATTGTCCATCCGCTTATGGGTGTTTCGCCATACTTAGATGTAATTTGGTCCCCAATGCCTTGCATAAGCTTACCCAAAATCTTGATTGAAACCAACAATTTCTATCTGATGGCACCCATGTATTCGAAGTATCTCTCAAAGGTAAATTTGTGCCAACTTATCCATCGAGTAGTTCACGCGGATGGGTTAAGAAGTGTGTGGACTTTGGAGTTGATCCACCACTACCTATATTGCATTATACCCTTAAGATGATCGGGGAAATCCCATGACAAAATCTATGGTGATGTGACTCCACTTCTACTCAGTGATTATTGATAATTGCATCAATGATCTCGGGGTTTCTTGTGTTTGTGTAACACCCCACTCGCGGAATACGTACTTAGATATGTGTTTTGATTTTCTAATCCTAATTTTTCAATTTTCTCCCCGTATTTATTTTTGTTTTGTGATTATCTGCGTGATTGTTTTGCATTGGATCAATATTCTTGGACTCAGATCCAGTTCGAGTCTGAACCGGGAATCCGATCCCAGTGTACTGCTTAATTTGACTTTTTGGTAGTCAGATTTGACCAATTTCAGTTTCAAATATTATTTTTCAATATTTTTAGACTTATTATGATTTTTTGATTTTTTTGAATTATTCTGCAAAATCTTCAAAATCGGTGTCGACCGGTATCGCTGGTCGATTTCAGGAATTTTGTAACGCCCCGATCCCGCAGGTACGGGGACGTTATGGCGACGTACATACGCGAGGTGAAAACAACCTCACGCGTACGTTAAGCCTCAGTACAGGACATAGCCTCCATATATACACGAGTTCTAGCATTTAATAAGTACAAGAATACCTGCAGGAAGAGGTTAGTGATCATAACAGATATAAAAATAGGGATCAATAAGATAACAGAAATAAAGCACAAAGATACCTATGAAGGGTCTCGAGGGTAAAGTCTCCTATGTGAATCCAATGAACTAGCTGACCAAACGATAAATCGGATCTCCAACCTGGGCACGCAAACTCAGGGTCGTCAGAAAGCGACCTAGTGAGTGGTAAAATGAAGGAGACAGTAATATATACTATAGTAATACAAGCACGATACTAATATATAATGCATGATGTTGTACTAGTGATACCATATAATAGAAATTAATAATTTGTAGAAATATAACAATGACATATTTTAATACCATCACCACCTAGCATGTTATCATCGGGTTATGTCTATAGTCGTATCCAGTTTATATAATAAAGAATGTTGTCTAGTGGTGACGTGATAGAAATGAACATTCAGATGGGCATATGCAATATAACCATAATACGGTGTTGTGCATAGACAGTAATGATATCTGCAAGGTATACAGAAAACAGAATGAATGCAATGCAGAGTATACATATACATGAGTAGTATGCCACCACAGAAAGTATAGAATGAAACAGGTAAAGTAACAACGCATACATGTAACATGATAGCGGATAAATGATCAGGAACAGTAACAAGTACAACTAAACAATAAATACAAGTATCAGGCAAGTCATGTTATTTATACAATAATAGCAATCAGTTCCACCTGGTTTTAATCAATCTCTTCCAGTGTCCCATATCACTGGCAGTTCATACTGGAGCCCGCACTCCAGTCGAACCCATCCGAACATGGCCTACGGGTACCATTATCCAAACGAGAGAGTAACCAAATAACAAGTGTTCCCGACGTCACTATTGTGTATACTGTTTTATTATGTTAATTGGAAACCCATGGTCGAGGAGTTCTTATCGGGTAGGTGTATCCCGTGCATACCCGGGATCACGGCCTTAAACAAACCCCTGGCTGCTGAGACCAAGGCCCTCCGCTAAGAGGGGAGCATGAATCAAGTAACGGGAGCTCATGGAGCTATACAATCGGTAGGTAGCACTACCATCCCCTGCAGTGGGAGAACAATATGGATCCAGTACATCACCCAATAAGATCTAATCAACCGTCAAGTCTCTCCCATACCCAAGTTAGCTTTATGATCTGATATGTCAAGTATACAATGTAACAAGAACAAATACAATACATGATACATGTAACATGATAACAGGACCTGGACCTGAGCTCTGTTGATAGCATAGAACAATATAACGGGAAACGGAACAATATAACGGGAAACGGGAACAATAGATGTGGATTCCACATATCGCATATCAACAGCTCTCATGTCCAGTAACGGGAATATCAATATCAGTAACGGGAAACAATCGTATAACAGGAACACAGGATAACATGGAACAATAATACGAACGGGAATCCAGATGACAAGAATAAAGAAACCATACATGCATGTGTAACAGTGCTATGCCGAGAATCCATCTAACGATGATCACAGTATATGAAATGACGGTGTTCTGTGAAGTGGTGCACATGAATACGGTGTTGTTTTCCATTATGTTTGCAAAGGGGGAAAACTTACAAAAAAGGTTTGAGGAGCTAAATTACAAGTATTCTCAAAAGATTACAAGTAGATCTCCTCAGAGATTCTGGGAAAATGTGCCGATAGGAGTCTGGTCAGCGCGCGACCACTTTGTCCCTTTGACGATGCGAGCGATGAGATTCCCTTCTCGCCTGGTTCGGGGAATCAGAGAATAGAGGATTGGTAGAACCCTCTTGCTGCTTCTCAAAATCGCCTTCAATAAGGAATTCCTTCTCGCCTGGTTCCGGAGATTCCTTGAGAAGAAGGACGATGTTAGGGTATCAACACCCTGATTAGAGAAAGCAATTCTCTAAAAAGTCTCTGAATTCAAGAGCACGCGGTGCCTTGTGAAGAAGCCTCTGCTTGTGGAGTCCTCCCGTATGCATGCGTCTCTCCTTGATTCCTCTCCGTTGATCGATCTCTCCTTCTCTATTGATTTCTCTCGATTGATCGATCTCTCCCCTTTGTGCCCCTGACGGGCTATTTATAGGGAGAGCAAGGGTATAATCGTCCCTTTTGAAGATATGGAAACAGATTGAACCGAATCTGTTTGAATCTGAAAAGTAGCCTTACTGTGAGGCTAGGATAGCTTCTGCGGAGCTAGAAAATGGCAAGTCGGTTGATCTGTTTTGATCCTTTCCATATTGTTAGGAGATTCTCCCTGATCCTGTTACTCGTTTCAAGAGAGTCAAGAGATTGCGGCAATCACCTGCCATATTTGAATCCTGATTGGATTTGATTAGATTGAATCCGATCTCATCAGGAGATTTTGATTGGTCAAAGGTTGACCATAGCAGACTGATAGCGGAGCTGCCCGCTTTGAAGCTCATAGCGGAGCTAGAGGCAATTCCTAGCGAAGTCCGAAAAGAGGGTTTCGGCGAAGCTATCAGTTAGCTTCCTGGCGATGCTCTGGATGATGCTAGCCTCTCAAACGAGGCTATCTCCTTGGGCTAATGTAATGCTAAATGCTAGCATTTTAGACCTGCTGAGGTCTGTTTAGAAACAATCCGGGTTCACTGTTCTGCTTGCTGGATCAGTGGAGTCCAAACCGCTTCCTTGTCCCTTGGAGGTGGATGAAAACTGGTCTTCAGCTCGTCTGTCCCTTGTCTTTTGTAAATGTCAACAAGTTTAGACATCGTTCGGACCAATGAGAATCTTGTCTTTTTTAAGTGTCAACAAGACCCCCTTCAAAGTTTTCGAGAGTCTGCAATAGCTCAGACTTTGAAACACTTTGAACTACTGTGATGGTATGTGGAGTATGAACGTCGCCATGATGGTTGAGTTCAGCTTCGCCTTCAATCCTGCTTTGGGATGAATTCGCCGAAGAATTGCACTGGTTCGCGAGTAGCTTCGCGTCGGGGTAGCTCCGCATCTGGGCTTCCAAGAAATAAGTTCGCTTTGGAACTCCTGTTGCCTTTTCAAAGCCAACTGCCGTGGGGCGGTTACGAGGAGGATCATTCCTTCTTTCGCGCCAATCGAGAGAGATGTTCTCCGCTTTGCACGTTTCCAAGGGAGGATATTCCCTTTATTCAAGGCGCCATAAGTGCCTTTTATGAGGGAGACGTTTCTCCCTTTGCACGGTTCCAAGGGAAAACCGTCCCTTCCATCAAGGCGCAGTAAATGCCTTGAATGCGCTCGTGCTTCCACTCTTGAGGTGATCGCACTCAGGCCATGGGGCCTATAAATAGGACACTTGAGGTCCTCTGAAGAGAAATGCCTTGCCTTTTTCTCTTCTCTTCTCTTGGTTGTGAGAGATACCCAGATCTCTGAATTAGTGGGAAAACCCGCTCTGGTTGTCTAACCGGCCAAGGACCAGTAAGTCTTGATCATTCAAAGACTTCACTGCTTTTAGGGAACTCATCTCCCTTGATTTAGCTTTGGCAGCTCGCTTCAAGGATTAGCTTCCCTTGTTCTTCATCTTGCAATTGGCTGCTGCAGAGAAGGATCTCATCATAGCTTTCTGTGAAGCTATCATCTTGGCTTGATCAGTGAAAGATCGTTGCTTGTTAAGTCCGCTGCGCAGGCAGAACTTGGGACTTGGCTTCTTCAATAGTTGAGCCGGTCTTGCCATATTGGTGAGGTTGAGACTGTTCTTCACAAGATCAGTCTGACTTTGCCGTATAGGCGAGGCTAGGACTTGGCGTTTGCTGAACCAGCCCATGGTTGCCGTGCAGGCGAGGCTTATCCTCTGCCTTGACTGAAGTTGGATTACCTTGCCGCCGAAGAATCTGACTTAGTATTTTTACAGCTTTTTGCGCTTGACCGTTAACCTGCTCCAATTTGCCTTGCAGTGAGCTATGCTTGTCAGTCTGGTGACTTGATGGAAGAAGCCATAAAATTGCCTTATGCTTCCCCGGTTAAAGCTTTACTTTTAAGCAGGAGGAACAATTCGGGGCAGCGAATGCGCGTCCCAGGGGCTGTTGGCAGCCTCTTACCCGAGATGATTCGTTCTGAGGTGAGGCTGGCCGCCGCTTCGTCGGAGGTGATCAGTGAGATCACTGACATCGTTGCCGATTTTCAACTTTGGTGGCCTTTGTCGGGGACGGTCCACTTTAGGGGAGCGGGCCTCACACCCGTCAGATCCGTGGCATCAAAACTAGTTCCCATTATAGGTGATCTGACGTGTTGGCGGCGATAAGCTTTATTGCCAGGCTTCAACAAAAATGGCCTGGCAAGACCTGCCATTTTGTGGAGAAAAATGACCGTGTCCTTATGGCACCACTGATTACAGCCTTATGCAGGAGGAAGGCCCTTCCTGTCCCGTTGGTCTGGCCTGGGAGCAGATAAAACCGCTTGTATGCCTCAAATGATCTTGTTGGGCAACTGAATGTGTTTGTATGAAACACAACTTTGATGTAATATCAATGTACCCTTGCTTTTGAATCAATGAAAGTTCATCGTCTGATCATCTGATTTTTGCTTGCTTTCACTGAGAGTTTGGCCATTGCTGGGCTAAACTGTGTGCGGAGCTAAGGACATAGTCCTTTCTTCGAATGATCTTCGCGAGACTGGCATGTCAGCGCGAGCAGCACGCTTTTTAGAGGGCTAAGGTAGGCCTTTCAGCGAAGCCCTTGAAGGATTGTGCGAAGTCCGCACTTTTGCACTAGTGCGAAGTTAACTCTTAGTAGAGTTGAACCGGCGCTTCTCGGGAAGGCGCTTCGGGCGCTGTTTCGAATTAATTCGAAACGGCGGCATGGGCCTTTTTTCGAGGCCTCGTTTCAGGCGCTGATTGGCCTATAAAAGCCCGATTGGGCTGAATATGGGAAGATCTCCCTTTATTTTTAGAGAACTTTCTATCTCTTCCTCTTCTTCTTCCTCCTTTGCTTCAGAGTACTTTGAGCACTCTTGCATTCCTTCAATGGTGCCCAAGAGACGAGCGGGAAAAGAAGTAGCGACTTCTGCGGCGGAGGGCGTTCCTCCTCTGGTCATCGAGCGACCGATCACCGGTAAGGAATTTCCTGTCTGATTAGAGAGTGGTCTCCATCTTTTGGAGCCGATACTCGGCCATCAGGTCGATCAAATATGATCTGTCCTTATCAGGGAACTCGTTTCCCTTCAACTTCCCTATTTTGCTTGCACCAGGGAAGTAAGAACTGAACAGTTCTTCTTTGGCTTTCGCACGAAGCCATAACTTGGGCCATCTCCGTACTGTTTGAGGAGAAGGACTTGAATAAGTCCTCTCAGTCATGATGACTTTTGACCATAATGCCCCTTTGCTGACGTCAGCCCTTAGGGCTATGTCACTCCCTGCTTTAAGCGAAGCTGGCGCTTTGGATATTTTCTGCAAAGATGCAGTTTATATCCATGAAGTGAAGCTTTTTCAAAGCTACCGCCTTGCAGGCCCTGCTTGCTGGGCGAGGCTATGCCTTAGTGAATTTTTATGCTTTCGCATCCACTTGATTGGTGAACTAATCATAGCTCATTTCTGTTTTTACAGTACATTACGCCTCCGGCCTCCAGAACAGTCTGTTCGGTGTAGCCAGTCGAGCAGGCGGAAGCATCAGCTTGCAGTTCTATGGGCAGGCTTCATTGTTCAGTGAGCCGAGCTCTCTTGTACGGGATATGCTCATCCAGGAGGGTCGTCCGCAGACCATGCGGAGCATCTTGACTACGGCTCCGCTTGAAGATATCGACCGTCAGGCTTACAGAAAGCCTGACTTCATGTTCGGGGATGCTGCACCTGATCCCGATCGCCAGCTGCAGGCCGGTGAGGGCCAGTGGATCTTCCAGTTGGACGGCGAGAGATTCTATCTCCCGTCCACTAAGCGGCATTTTGCTTTGTCTTCCTTCGCGAGCGCAACTCAGGCTCGGAAGATGGCGTGGGGCGTGAGCTTAAACGCCGAGTCCGTGAGTGTCGGGAGGTTGACATTCCAGTCCGGCTATTCGAGGGCTGGTCCTCCTCGTAGCATAATGGGGCTATACCTTGGGAAGGTATCGCGGGACCTTCCAGTAGGAGAGAACCCAGCTGCGGCGCCGACCTTTGGCACTCAGTTCTGCGAAGTTGACGGGAACTACCCCGCCACCGATTCAGGACTCCTGGTTGGGTCCACCCTCCTAGATCGTGGTGGGCGGAGTTGACCAACTATATCCTCACCCATTTTGAGGGGGACCTAGAGAGGTTAAACCTCCATGAGGCCGTCAGGGCGACCTGCTACGGCATCGAGATGAAGGTGGCGTGCTTCTACGCCATCCTCGAGTTGTATTGCCCGGCCTCGGGGACTTTCTTCACCCCAGTTGGTGAGTTGGGCATGGCCCTACATGAGATGCGGGAGATCTCTGCTTTGCCCTTCGGGTCTCTTCCATACGAAGAGTACTTTCCCTGTGAGGCGGAGCTGGCTATTCTGGAGAAGCAGGAGCCTGCTCTGCTCGAGACATATCGGGAACTGATGTGCCATTTGCACATTTGCTCCAGCATCCATACTGGTGGCAAGGGTAGCTCGAAGAGCTTGAAGAGCTGGGGGAACTACTTGTTCCCAGATATGACTAGTGCACCTGAGGCAGCTCATTGCGGAGTTGCTGAAGAAGACATCTTGGCAAGGATGGAGGTGCATGCTGAAAAGGACATCGTCGTGGCAGAAGATGATGGTCCTCTTGGGAAGGGTGATGTTCTTCGGAGCTTTCACCATCAGGCCCGTCGGCCTATGTCTCGCAAGGCGTTGCTAGCCGGCTTCTTAACCATCTGGTTAAAGAAGTGTGTCGTGCCTTCTTCTTCGGGTGACATCGTCCACCCGACTGTGCTGCTGCCTGCCGTCCGCTTGGTTCATGGCCACCGTCTGGGTCTTCTCCCGGCCATGGTGTGTTTGTATTCAGAGGGGCCTTCGTGCACTGACGGAGGCTTTCTGTAGGCCAATGGCGTCAAGGCGAGGGAAGGGTGCCGTCCTGCCTTGTGACGGACCCAATCCTAGGGTAGGTTTACCGTACACCTACTTGATGGCGTGGTTCGCCTTGCACTGTCCCAGTTTGATTGGAGCTGGGGAAGACCCTCCGCAGGGTGTTCAAACGGCGCTTCTCCGTCGCTTTGAAGGCCGTTCGTGGCAGAAAACTTATGTGGCCGAGGCCCGTAAGTTAGTGCGTCGTTATGACGCTCATAGCCTGTTCCGTTGTTTTCCTCGCCTGCGGGGTGCAGGATACAACGAGGAATTCCGTGATGTGGAATCAGGTCGGTCTCCCATGAGTCGGGGTGTTTTCGAGTGGCTGGTATGTATCCGGCCCTCGCATTTGCTGTACAGGAGTGGGGATACCTGCTACCTGGAGCCCTACGTCCCGAGCCGGTTTGCCCGCCAATTTGGGTATGACCAGTTGTACGTGGGCAACCCCAATCCGGACCTGGCTTTCATGGGGAGCCTCATTGATGGGGCTCGTGCTTGGCGGTTTTTTACCGCGGATGACACTGGAGCGTGGCTGCGCACGCCGCTGAGGGATCCCGGCCTTTGGACGACCCTGTGTTTCTGCCAATGGTATGCGGCCTCGAACTCTACACCTGCTAGGTTTAATGCCAACCGTTCGGGTGTGAGGTTAATTTCTCATCGGATGAGGCAGAAGGCTTCTGATAAGATGGAGGGCAAACGGGTCCGTGTTCCTGGCATAGAGGAGTTCATCGCTGTAGATGACAGCGGGGCTTCTGATGCGGGGAGCCCTTGCTTCGAGGCGGGGATGAGGGTTGATGCCCATGAAGCTGATGCTCGTGAGGCCGGATCTGGTGTAGTGGGGACAGCTCCCTCACAACATGTGGAGGAAGTGGAAGAAGAGGACTCTGATGTCCACTTAAAAAGGAAGCGTGGGAGTGGATCCCGTAGGAAGTCGTCGGCGAAGAGGCCCCGTCGCCAGACTCCTACCATCGTGGTAGAGGGTGAGCCTTCTGCTGCGCCTCCTTCTGCTGCTCCATTAGTGGCTGAGCCGTCGGTTGCTGAACCGACTACTGGTAAGATTGGCCTCCATATAATATGCCTTCAGCGCACTTTAAATAACTCATCATTTGCTTTTTGTTGCAGGAGCTGAGGAGCATGGGGAGCAAGGGGACCAGTATGATCCTCTATTTGCTTATGGAGCTGCAGCTGGTTCCTTTACTCGCTCGGAGGAATCTGGAGGTGATGCGGCCGACATTGGCCCGTCGGGCGCTGGGACTTCTAAAGGAAGTCCTATGACCTCCAGCTCTATCGGGTAGTCTGCGGAGGAATCGGCGAGCGGGCCGGCTATCCGCGTTGAGTCTGGTAAGAACTTTCCGATGGGACCCCTGGATTCTGATGCGGCTGACGAGGTGACATCGGCCTTCGGTAAGACTAAGATCTCTTGGTCCTCGCCTGTTTGCTGCGTCTCCTTTTTGACCTTGGTTTTGTTGCAGGTATTCGTCCCCAAGGTGCATCAGCTTCGAAAGAAGCGGCGGGTTTCCCTGAAGGGTCAAGGGGCGATATGAGCGCTTCGACCGGGGCAGACGCTGCTGTGTTGGATGCGCTGTATGGCGACCTGCCTTTTTATCAGCCCAAATCAGCGGAAGGTCCTGAGGTTGAAGGGGCGGCAGTCCTGGAGGTATCCTCACTTCCAATCACATCAACGAGTGAGGTGCCGGCTGTTTTTGCCGAATACGGCATTGAGGGTGATTGTGAGCCCTACCTCTCCAACGCTGGTGGTTGAGCCTGTTGCTCAGGAGGTGGTTGCCAGTCCTACCTCCGCGGTGGCTGGCGTGCTGGTGTCGCTGAGGACTCCGCCGAGGTCGCCTTTGGCTTGCCCTGCTGCTGTCGATGTTCCCGCTTCTTCTTCTGCGGCGGTGTCGACTGGGATAGTAGATTGCTCCGAGGTTGTCTCAAGGGTTGATGAAGCTGAGAATGACTTCATCGGTAATCTGGTCGACAGCTTCTATAACAGCTTGGAGCAGACTATCGGTCTCGTCTTGAAGGGCTCGCCTGTGCCGTTCTCGAAGCTGAAGATGGTCCTCTCCCGTGGCATTGAGTGTATCCGGGACTTTGAGGGGTACCATCAAGCTGCTGCTTTAGAGCTCCTGGTAGACGACCTTGAGAAGGACGTGGAGGAATGGCGCCGCCTCTATAGTTCAGACGCAGCGTCTTTGGCTGATGAACGGCTCTCACATCTTGTCGCCCAGAGGCGCGAGGCTCAGCTCGCCGCTCAAGAGGCTGCTGAGGCTATCTCCACTGACTTGAGGTCCTTGGAGACAGAGGAGGCAGAGGTTGGGAGTGCAATTGACGCTTCCAACAGTGCTCTTCTTGATGCTGAAGATAAGGTTAAGAGGGCTGAAGAGATGATCCGGAAGGCAAATCTCCTTTTATCCAAGGCTACACAGATGCGTCATGAAGAGTCTGCGCGGCTTAAGCAGCTCAGGGCTCGAAGTGAGGAACTGGCGGCGCAGAAGTCGTCACAGAGGGCGACTTTGGCGGAGGTCGAGGCTCGTCTGGCTCAGGCGGTGGACTTCGATGAGGCTGAGCTAAGATCACAGGTGCTGGCCCAGGCTGCTGATGACAGGAGGACGAGGCTAGCTTCGCTTGGAGATCGGATCCGATCTTATCATGTACGCCTATAGGCTCCTCCATGTATCCCATCCTTTGGAATTTAATAAAAATTCTTTCTTTTGTCGTCTTTGTTTGTTTGGATAATGAGGCATGGCTGTCTGTTGGTTCAGAGGTCGCGATGACATAACCAATTGAGATGTTGCCAGTCTCGAGGTTAGCCCATTGCGGGGCTAAAAGGGGAGATACTTGCCTTTTGTAAATGTCAGCAAGCATCGAGATTGAGACTTAGCTGTCTGCTGGTTCAGAGGTCGCAATGACGTAACCAATTGAGACGCCGCTAAGCTCAATGGTAGATGAGACTTGGCTATCTGCCAGTTCAGAGGTCGCAATGACATAACTGGTTGAGAAGCCACCAAGCTCAATAATGAGTGATACTCGTTTTTTGTAAATGTCAACGAGTATCGAGACCTGTCTTTTGTAAATGTCAACAGGACTCGGGATTGAGACTTAGCTGTCTGCTGGTTCAGAGGTCGCAATGACGTAACCAATTGAGACGCCACTAAGTTCAATGGTAGATGAAACTTGGCTATCTGCCAGTTCAGAGGTCGCAATGACATAACTGGTTGAGAAGCCACCAAGCTTCAAAATAGGTGATACTCGTCTTTTGTAAATGTCAACGAGTATCGAGACCTGTCTTTTGTAAATGTCAACAGGACTCGGGATTGAGACTTGTCTTTTGTAAATGTCAACAAGCTCAAAATAGGTGATACTTATCTTTTGTAAATGTCAATAAGTATCGAGACCTGTCTTTTGTAAATGTCAACAGGGCTCAAGATTGAGACTTAGCCGTCTACTGGTTCAGAGGTCGCGATGACGTAACCAATTGAGACGCCACTAAGCTCAATAGCAATGGAGTTTGGAATAGTCTCGTTTTCACGGGGAGAAACGAGGGAATCGCTGTCATAGGTTTAATGTTAACATAACAGCGGGATATATGTAGTCCTACCATTCTATGGATGAGAATTGGTAGGTGTTTGGAGGTCTCGTTATCTCGGGGAGAAACGAGGGGATTGCTGTCATAGGTTTAATGTTAACATAACAGCGGAATATATGTGGTCCTACCATTCTATGGATGAGAATTGGTAGGTGATTTTGGAGAGGGAATCAAGTGAGAGCAGGTCCCTTGGGATTTTAAGCAAACCCCCAGCTATCAACAGGTCTGATATGCTTGGAGAAAGAGAGAGGCTCTCTTTGTGCGCATTCCGGACGCGCGGATCTCGATCAGAGGTGTAATGTTAACTTGATCGAGAGCAAGATCCTTGATTAAGGATAGTACTTTTTTAAGAACTTGCCATTGATCGGCATCATGAGGAGGTCGCCATCTGCAGTCGTAAGGCGGTATGCTCCGTTTGAATAGACTGTCTCTATCACAAACGGTCCTTCCCATTTAGGCTGAAATTTGCCTTTGGTCTTGTGCGTCATAATCATCGGTCGTCTGACGGCTAAGATTAGGTCTCCTTTGTGGAAGACTCTCTGCTTGACCTTCTTATTGAAGGCTTTTGACATCCGAGCCTGATATAGCTCGATGTGTTGCTGAGCTTGCAGCCGCTTCTCGTCCAGGGCTTCGAGCTCTTGAAGACGCAGGCGATCATTGTCTTCTGATGTCATTTTAGTAGTCAGGGCTACTCGCAATGATGGCACCTGAATTTCTAATAGGATGACCGCTTCGCACCCATATACCAGGGAGAAAGGCGTATTGCCTGTCGGTGTCCGAACCGTAGTCCGGTAGGCCCAAAGGCATTCACTGAGCTTTTCGTCCCAATCTCGCTTGTTCGAGGAGACAAACTTCTTGAGCAGCTTGATGATTGTCTTGTTAAATGCCTCTGCCAAGCCATTGGCGGCAGGATTGTAGGCGGTTGAAGCCATATTCTGAATTCGGTATTTATCGCAGATCCGATAGAACCCTTGACTTACGAACTGGGGACCATTGTCATGGATGATCCGTCTGGGTACACCAAATCGATGGATGACCTGGTGTTTGATGAGGCTAACCAGATTGGAGGTTTTAACTTCGGCCAACGGTGTGGCCTCTGCCCATTTTGAGAAGTAATCGGTTATTGCCAGGATAAACCGGTGACCTCTTGTCGAAGAGGGACTGATTGGCCCTACGACATCGACTCCCCATGCTTCAAATGGCCATGAAGCAACAGTAGGGTGGAGTAACTCCGAAGGTTGGTGTATGAAGTCTGCATGGACCTGGCACGCCTTACACCTTCGTGCATATTGGGTGGCATCGGCCATCATGGTCGGCCAGTAGTACCCAAGTCTGTGCAGCCTGTCTTTAAGCTTTGGACCCGGCTGGTGAGCTCCGCAAGTGCCATCATGTGCTTCTTTAAGCACTTCCTGTGCCTCCGAATGAGAGAGACAACGGAGGAGGACACCGTCATATGAACGACGGTAGAGTGTCTTCAAAGTGGGATCATAGTAGAAACGGAGCGACCTTCGTCTGATGGACGCCGCTTCTTTGGGATCGTCTGGAAGCAGACGTGCAGAGCGTAGTCAATGAGAGGGAAGCGCCAATCCCTCGGCTCAAGATCCACGGAGATATTATGGACCTCTTGGATCCTTAGCATATGCTTAGAGCATACGAGATGCCGGGTTGCGACTGTGAGGTGATACTCGGTGTCAGCCGGTAAGGCTAGCGTTGTCGCTAGTGCAGCGAGAGCATCCGCCTTGGTATTTGAGATCGGGACACATGCCCGATGTAGAAGCCTTCAAATAAGCTAGCCAATTCGATGGCTGTATGATAATAAGGCACCAAGTCCTCATGGCGGACTTCATATTCGCCTTTTACCTGGCTAATGATCAGCTTTGAATCGCCATAAGCTTCAAGGTAGCGTACCCCCATTCCATGAGCGAGCTGGAGACCGATGAGCAGAGCATTGTATTCCGCTACATTATTAGAGCATGATTCTGTCAAGGAGAATGCTCTGGGAAGGATATGATCCTGTGGGGAGATGAACACAACCCCCACCCCGGCAATAATTTTCCCTTTGGGGTGATGCTGAGTGCAGACCCCGGATCGACTTGTACTCTTTCAATGCATGTGGAACCGATATATCCGGTATAGTACAGAGGTCGATCATGCTTGTTGTCCTTGAGAAGCATATCTTCCGCCGTAAAGGTAATAGCAGGCACCTTGGATTGTGCGTGATGGCACTCTGAGCAGGAAGGCTGCATCTCGTCACCAAGAACCTCAGGCATGCATGTCAGAAAGGACTCCGAATCAGCCAGCGCATCTCTGTGTGCCTCTCTTGTCTCTTTAGAGAGACGAAGGAGCTCGTGTATTGTGATACGAGCCGGGATATTGGCTAAATGGGCCAATATATCAAAGCGAAAGGGCGTGGCTAACCCTTGGCCTGGTGGTTTCTTCAACACATGGTCGAACCGCACTTCCTTAGGCGTCTCCTTCCCTTTGGTCAGGACTGGAGTGGATGCCGGCATTGGTACTGACGTCGTTTGCTGTTGTATCTCGTCAGTAGACTTGTCATACTGCCTTAAGTATGATTTTCCAGACCGGGTGCCTGCCTGTTGAGGTGCATCTGCCTGCGCTGTACAGGCATGCTTCTCTTCTTCTGAATCGCTGAGGGAAGCCGAAGTAAGATTACCATCATCTGGCAGGACAGAGATGACATTGCAGGACTTGCCCTTTTTGCTGGAGTCCTTCGACGTCCGCTGTACGTCTTGGACGAGGTCAGGGTGTATCCACATAACTTCCCCTGTCTCCAATGTCAAAGGACGAGACCCTTGTTGTATTGAGTCATGGCTGGAGGATGCCTGACTTCCAACCGCGGTGTGGGGGCTGGATAGGTCCCGTCAGGAACTGTGACCTTCTGGGCAGTGCCGAACTCAAGAGTCACCATATTGGCAGTGACTTTCTTCTGTTCCGTCTTCAATGTGAGGACTCCGGCGTCGACCAAAGCTTGAATTCTATCCTTGAGAACATAGCACTTGTCAGTAGGATGGTGGATCATCCTGTGGTAGAGGCAGTATTTAGGGTCGTTTGTACGCCCTATCTCATTGGGACGCCGAGCATCCGGTAGCTTCATTTTGTTCCCTTTGTGGAGTAGATGGAATATCGTGACCACCTGGTCATCTCTGAAGGAGTACTGCTTCGGAGGAAACTTGGGCTCTTGGCTGTTGACGCCGCTCTTCTTGGCCTTTGACTGCATGTCCCCGGTCAGCTCGACGGACATAATCTCCTTCCCTTTAGCTTGGGAAGACTGCGGGAGATCGCTGCGCCCTTTGTTGTTCACGCCCCATTTGCTCCTAGGGGCGGATGGCTCGAACTTCTTAGCCGATTTCTCGGCTATCTCAGCTTGTTCGACCAATTCCTTCCAAGTATGGGCTTTGACAGCCCCCATGCGGACTTCTACTTGATCCAAGAAGTTGTGCCTGCATGTCTGTAAGAGCATGGGTAATGGCATCCCTGCCGGGCACATCAGAGATAGATTTCTGAACCGCTCAATGTATTCACGGACAGATTCGCCTTTCCTCTGTACAGTGGAAAGGAGCTTGTCCATGGTCACTTCGGTATCCTCATAGAAGCGAGAGAGAAACCGAGTTTCCAGGTCGATCCAGGAATGATAGAGTCCTGAGGAAGGCTTCGGAACCAGTCGAATGCCACCCCTTTCAAGGTGCCGATGAACAACCTAGCCATGATGGCGTCGTTGTTTAGAACATTACCGGTCTGGGACCGGAAATAGTAGATGTGCTGATTGGGTGAGCTCTTACCATCATACGTATGCAACGTTGGTGGTTTGAACTTTGGCGGATATGGCACCGAATCCCACTCCAGCGGATAAGGACGGACTGCCCCTACCTTCTTTAATTCATCCCTCTGAGCTAGGGATGCGATTTGAGCTTGAAGGCCTTTAAGGACTTCGGCATCCAGGGAAGAGCCTCCCTTAGATTCTCCGTCTTGGGCGGATCATTGCTGAGATGTCCCTCCTCATGATTGCTCCCGGTATCATCATTCCGGTTGCTGAGGAGCTGAGCGAGCATCTGTTGAATATTGTCCAGGGCCTCTTGCTGAGTTCTAGAGGTCTGCTCCTGAGCTTCCAAACGCTGACGAAGGTCGTCATTGCGTTATCGGCCATATTAACCGATGCTTTGTCCGTTCGCACAGGACTGACCGTTGCTGAAGAGGCATACCCGCTGTCTTCTTCTTCTCCATCAGATGATTGGGGTGATCGCCTGGACTGTGGCGAGATCAGGGCCTTTGAGGAAGAAGGCGGTTCATAATTATAGGGTATCGCTACCCTGGATCTGGTGTTTCAGAAAACACCTTCTTCGCGCACCAAGACTTCACCTAAGCCCGGGCTATAATCTGGATCTGGGGAGCCGAAAGGGGTATCATCAGATATATGACCTTCCCTGTGTTGCTCTCGTCCTCTTCCGGTCATGTTGACGGATGCGAAGGCTGGGCCTCGCGAAGCACTCCTTTCATGATGTCTCTTCATGGCATGTGCAGACAACCGGTCAAACACCGATTGACGGCGCGGAGGTGCCACCTTGATTGGATATTGCCGACGATGGGCTGAATGGATTGTCACAAGTCGGCATCCTCTTCGACAACAAGGGGAAGTGGTTTGGAGAGACTCCAATTCCAGCTTGTTTGCTAAGAATTGTCGCAGGTTAGGCTCAACAGAGCCTGAACAACCCCGTGGAGAGGCCTTTCTGGAGCGTACAAGGGATGATGCTCCGTTCTTCTTATCCCTGCAGAAGGGATTAGTACTGAATAGTACTTTGGCGCTAGCTTCGCCGACAGGTGCGAGCTTAGTGCCTGATGAATCGGGGAGCGGAGCACGCTGTGGTGCTTTGCCCGCTATTCTGCTGCGAAGGGGATCAACCTCAGATAACACTGCGGTCTTAGCTTTGCGGCTGCGAACCCAGTGAATTCGTTGTGGTACAATAGCTTCGCTTGTGCGAGCGAGGCTAACAGGAGGCTTTGCTGTCTTGACTCAGATGACGGTATGATTGCCGTCGTGACTTTATGGCTGGCAGCATCATCAGTGCAGATGAGCATCTTACCCTTTTCTTCGCGGGAGAGGCGCAGTCTCGGCGTGACTACTCCGGGAGCTTTGGTTGAAGACTCCTGTTTAGGCTTCCATATCAGCCTTGACAGGGGACGCCTAGGTTCGCAAGGAACCTGAATAGCCACAAGCGGGGCTGCGGGGTGCTGGCAGGATTCTGCCTCTGGTTTCTGATTTGAAACCTTGGCCATGAAGACCTTCCTGTGCTTCCGTGCTCGAAGCATCAGGCCACCCCAGAGAGGACTTCTTCAAATCTTCCCGATCGATCTGGATGACCAGGTTCTCAGAAGTGCAGGATCTGGGCTGCGGGCATGTTTCCTTGTTGCGCCAGAGAACTGCGGCAGGTTTGCAGAGAACCTTTTCCGTCTCCGCAGAGACTTTGCTTGAAGATTTAGCCAGAGAAGATCTGGCTGCACCGGCTTTTCTGAATTCAGAGATAGACCCGAAGGTCTGTTCGTCGCATTGCGACACTTGATTCTCAGCAGAGGAGAATACAATCCCCAGCGGAGTCGCCATCTTGTTTTCCATTATGTTTGCAAAGGGGGAAAACTTACAAAAAAGGTTTGAGGAGCTAAATTACAAGTATTCTCAAAAGATTACAAGTAGATCTCCTCAGAGATTCTGGGAAAATGTGCCGATAGGAGTCTGGTCAGCGCGCGACCACTTTGTCCCTTTGACGATGCGAGCGATGAGATTCCCTTCTCGCCTGGTTCGGGGAATCAGAGAATAGAGGATTGGTAGAACCCTCTTGCTGCTTCTCAAAATCGCCTTCAATAAGGAATTCCTTCTCGCCTGGTTCCGGAGATTCCTTGAGAAGAAGGACGATGTTAGGGTATCAACACCCTGATTAGAGAAAGCAATTCTCTAAAAAGTCTCTGAATTCAAGAGCACGCGGTGCCTTGTGAAGAAGCCTCTGCTTGTGGAGTCCTCCCGTATGCATGCGTCTCTCCTTGATTCCTCTCCGTTGATCGATCTCTCCTTCTCTATTGATTTCTCTCGATTGATCGATCTCTCCCCTTTGTGCCCCTGACGGGCTATTTATAGGGAGAGCAAGGGTATAATCGTCCCTTTTGAAGATATGGAAACAGATTGAACCGAATCTGTTTGAATCTGGAAAGTAGCATTACTGTGAGGCTAGGATAGCTTCTGCGGAGCTAGAAAATGGCAAGTCGGTGATCTGTTTGATCCTTTCCATATTGTTAGGAGATTCTCCCTGATCCTGTTACTCGTTTCAAGAGAGTCAAGAGATTGCGGCAATCACCTGCCATATTTGAATCCTGATTGGATTTGATTAGATTGAATCCGATCTCATCAGGAGATTTTGATTGGTCAAAGGTTGACCATAGCAGGCTGATAGCGGAGCTGCCCGCTTTGAAGCTCATAGCGGAGCTAGAGGCAATTCCTAGCGAAGTCCGAAAAGAGGGTTTTCGGCGAAGCTATCAGTTAGCTTCCTGGCGATGCTCTGGATGATGCTAGCCTCTCAAACGAGGCTATCTCCTTGGGCTAATGTAATGCTAAATGCTAGCATTTTAGACCTGCTGAGGTCTGTTTAGAAACAATCCGGGTTCACTGTTCTGCTTGCTGGATCAGTGGAGTCCAAACCGCTTCCTTGTCCCTTGGAGGTGGATGAAAACTGGTCTTCAGCTCGTCTGTCCCTTGTCTTTTGTAAATATCAACAAGTTTAGACATCGTTCGGACCAATGAGAATCTTGTCTTTTTTAAGTGTCAACAGGTGTGACATGTCATAGCATCTGTGCAACGATGATACCTGTACATGTGATAACAGGGTTCCGGGTGACTGGATATGTAGGTCACGGTGAATATGCAGGAGATAACAGTGTCCCGTCTAACAAGTCTCTATGTAACAAATAGACATGAATATGCAATAAAAGGGATGTAAACTATCGTGTCTAGTGTTCTATGGCTATATCATCTACTCGAGTGTCAAATACAACTACACTAATGGTCACTATCTTATGACTACGGTGGGTACCATCAAAGTATTGAACTAATGATCTATTTTAATTATCAAGTTAATCTCGTTAACTAACCAATCATCCAGATATACCTGTACATGGTATACTAACTCAGGTAATCTCTATCTCTATGTTGTAATTACAGGGATGTCCCCACAATGACATTTGTAGGAAATAATAATTATAAAGATTAGAACATTTATAATAAACAAAATTTAATGATTTACCTATAATGAAGCAAGCATCACTTTTACTAAACATGATAAAAATATAATTTATAAAAAAAAACACTCACAAACTAGCCATGGGAAGGTAGCTCTCTTCCTCACGATCGCAACGGATCCAGAATCGTCCAAATCGGAGTCGGATGCTCCAGATATCGCCCGAATACTAAAAATCATAAAAATGTTTAAATATGTAAATAAAAAGAATTCAAATGCAATAATAAATTGAATCAGGGGGTTTTCTGCAAAGTTACCTTTATTGGGTTTCGGATGCGGGTTTTGGGCTGTTAACAGGTCGGGTTGGCTCCAAACCTATCACTTAAATAATGGGTAAAGGTTGTTGGGCTATTGGGTTTTGGGGGAAACCCAACCCCATACCGTTATGGGTTCGGGTTACACCCGAACCCAATCACCAACAGTAGCGGCAGCAGCAGCCTGCTGCTGCCGCGCGCTTATGCGGGCCGGCCGGCCAGCTCGGCTGGCCGGCGGCACCAACGGGCCTGCCGGCGGCGGCCCCGGCCGCCGGTAGTGGCGGCGGGGTGTGGCGGTTCGGCCAGCCGAGAGAGAGAGAGTGAAAGAGAGAGGAAGAGAGAGGGTGAGAGAGTGAGGGGGAGAATTTACAGAGAAAGAAGAGAAGAAGAAGAAGAGAAGAAGAAGAAGAAGAAGAAGAAGAAGTGGGGAGGAAAATAGGAGGAGAAGGGGGCGATGCGGCCTGGGGGGCGATGCGGCCTGGGGGTCGCGACCGCCGGCGGCGGCTGTGGCGGCCGGCAGCGCCTGCGGCGGCGCGGCGGCCTAGCCTGGCCGCTGGCTCGGATCAGCTTCTCCCCCTTTTGTTGGGTCGCACAGAGAGAGGGAGAGAGGTTAGAGAGAGTTTGGGAGAGAGAGAGAGAGAGTTTTTGGGACCAAGAGAGAGAGTTAGGGGATTTTAAGGGAGAGAGAGAAAGGGCGGTGGCTAATGGCGGTGGGAGGAGAAGCTTTGAGAAGAAGGAAGAAGAAAAGAAAAGAAAAAGAACAATTAAAATAATAATATTTTATTATTATTATCTTGGCCCAATAGTTGACCAGCTCCGAACAGTGCCAAAAAATTACAGAAAATAGAGAATATTATCCTGAGGCGTAAAATGAAGACGGTTTGAAGAAATTCAATACGGTTTACAAATTAAAAATCCCGGAGCGTCTCGCCGATACCGGCGACACCGGTTTGGCCCGATTTTCGATAAATTCAGAAAAATCCCCAAAAATACCCTAACGCAGAGAATACGATTCTAAGACACATGATGAAAGCAGATTCTCAAAATACAACTCAAAATCGGAGAGCTGATTATCAGTATCGGTCGACACCGACTACGGAGATTTTCCAAAATAATCCAGAAAATTTCCAGAAAATTTTGAAAAATCTCAAATATTAGAAAATGATTTTTTAAATTGAAATCAGCTCAAACGGACTACCACGGAGGTCAAATCAACATGATACGTCATATCGCGTACTGATACAGTGATACGTACACCAGGGATCAAGGGGTTACAAATTTAGTTTAGAAATGGAGTTGAATTTTTAAAATTTGCTTTCATATTATTCTTAGAATCACATTTTTATTTTAATGTATTTTAAAGATTTTTTGAATTTATCAAAACTCGACCGGATTGGTGTCGGTCGGTATCATCGGTTGATTCCAGGATTTTTAATTTAAAAAAAGGATTGAATTTTGAAAACTGATTTCATATTATTCCTCAGAGTGATGTTATATACCTCTGAGAATTTTTGGAGAATTTTCTGGATTAGTTGATATTTTTGAATATTAAATAATAGTATTATTTTCGGAATCTTCTCTTTCTTCCTTTTTTCTTTTCTTTCTTTTTTCCCTTGGTTTCCCCTATCACCTTGGCACCCACGTGGCCTGCCCCCCATCACTCCCCTCACATCATTCACTCTTTCTTTCTTTCATTTCTCCCTCTCTTTCTTCTCTCTCTCTCTCTCTCTCTCTTCTATCCCTCTCCCTCTCCCCTCTCTTCCTGGAAGAATGTCGCCGCTTCCCAGAGCGTTGCCGCCCGACCGCCCAGCACCGACGACCACCCTCTAGCGACGATAACCACCACCCCTACTCCGATCCCCTCTCTTTCAGCTCTTTCTCACTTCTCTCCCCTCTCTTTTTTTCCCTCTCCTTCCCCTTCCTCTCTCTGATCTGGCCTTTCCCCGGCCAAATCTGCCACCGGTCAGCCCTGGCACCAACGACGACCACCCATTCTCCCTTGCTCTCTCCCTCTCCCTCCTTGGTCTCTCTCTTTCTCTTCCCTAGTCTTCTCTCTCTCCCTTTCTTTCTCTGGATCTTAGCCACGATGGCCCAGCCACCGCGCGGCCGCCCTGGCCAGCCACTATCGCCGGCCAGCTCTCCCTCTCTCCTCTCTTGGATCTCTCTTTCCCATGAATTCTCTCTTTCTTTTCTTTCTCTTCCATATCTCTTTCCTTCTCATATTCTATCTCTCTCTTCCCTCACTTCTCTCTCTCTCTCTCTCTCCCCTTTCTGTTGTGACCGCCAACGCCGCCTGATTGAACAAGTTTATTACATATCTATTATTACATTCCTGCGTCTATCTTGTAATAAATCCAGCTAATTTCTTGTCTTAATGTCTTATTTTGCAAGTTTGTCTTAATGAAGAAAGAGAAGATAAGACCAAATAAAAGTAAGTTAAATTCTGATTTAATTGAATCTATTGGTTAACTGAAGATAAAGCACAAATAAATTCAGTTAAAATCGGATTTAAAAGAATCAATTTTGTTACCTTGAAAAATCAAAGGGATATTGTCAAAATCTAGAGATCTAAAAGAGATATTATCAGAAAATCTTTTTGTTGAGCAAGCAATTTTGTCCATATCTCAACTTTATCTTCAACCTTATCAAAAGATATTTTCTGTTGGGCCAGCGATTTGGTCTCATCTTCAAGCATGCTCCCCCTGTCCATTTCAATCTATGAATGCCACCACTTCAAAAAGCAAAGGGGTACAACTCAGCAGAGAGTTTAGAATAGAATTTTTGTTTAGATTTAACTTAGATTTTTATTTTCTCTTTTAATGTAATTTTTATTTTTCTTTATGTAACTGAGATTAGAGAGAAGTTTCATAAGAGAAAAAGAAGAACGTTGAATGACACCAGTGTAAGTTTTCTCCTTTCTTTTATTATTACTCTATCTCAATCTTTCTTTCTAAACTATATATTTCTGTGCAGGTTTAGCCTCAATCACCATTGGCCACCACCGGCCGACCAAGGCCGATCAGCCCCTCTCCTCTTCCCCTTTCTCTCTCAGTTTCTCTCTCTCTCTTTCACAGCTCTCTATTCTTTCTCTCTCTTGATTTCCCTCTCTCTATTTTCTCTCTTTACAGAATTCTCTCACTCTCTCCTATTGATGGGACGGGTGTTCCCATGCCCGTGCGCGTGTGTACATGTTTTGGGATTCCAAGATTTGCGGTTTTATCTTAAGATTTAGGCAAGTGTTCTCTCCTCTTTTTATCTAGGTACCCTGCTTTGACGGCTGTTGTATTTTTTGAAATGTGTAAATGTACTTATCCAGTGTATTAGTATTTTATAGATTGTATACCTGTATATGTATATGGTTGAGTGCCTAGAACTGTATGTAGTAGACCAGCGATGAATGTTTGTATTAGTGTAGTTAAATATTTGTACACATACACTTCCTGTGATGTGTTCTATTTCTACTTTATTATCATGCGTAGCCGACCTTTCGTGGTCGTTTAGCCTCCAGGCTCTACACTCAGCCTCTGGGTGATTGAGGTTTTCCTGCACACAAGAATACAAAATTTTAGATTTAAGAAAAGGTTGTGCAAGGTGCTCAATTCTATCCGCTGTAGCAATGGCTATGCGGGTCGTGATCCTCAAGGAGGGACTAGCGATGGAAGCTTGTTTAGCAAGTTCTCTAAAAATTATTCTTTTAGTTATTAAAAGGAAAATAAGAAAATAATAGTAAAGTCTGGTTAGGAATAGGAGCGATATTTACAATGAGTTGGGAAAGAAAGAGTGAAAGATGGTGTGTTGGTTATTTAAACTAAAGAATAAAAGAAAGAAAACTATAAACAAAAAAAAAACATACCTACCTCTTCTGCCCTGTTTACCTTTGATCCGTTGCAACGACTTACCTTGTCTTTGAAGGCATTCAAGCATGGCGTATAGGATCTTCCACCTTCTCGATCTACACTACGAAAAGAAAAGACAAACTATACTAGCAAGAGAAGGCTTGTTCATCACCATAGGCCATCAAAGGCACTTCTTCGGCTAAGCAATCTTGAAGCGATCAGATCTCATGGTTGCAAGACATCAGAGAGAAACAAAAATAGAATAAAACAAGAATAGAAGAACAAAATAAACAAGAATAGAAAGAACAAAAATAAAAAACAAGAATAGAAGAACAAAAACAAACCTTGAGTTGATTCTATTAACAATGGAAGAAAAGTTTGACTTACACCGATGTCACCTCAGTACAAGCATGATCTCCTTCCTCCATGAAAGTATCCTCTCCTCTCAGTTATAAAAAGAAATTAAAAATTACAAAAAAGAAAATAAAAAAACCTAGTCTACAAACTAGCCTAAGAAAAACCCTAGATTTGGCTCTGTACTACCTGGACCTGCCCTGCTGGACCTGCCTTGAGCTTCTGAGAGCTGCCCTTCCTCTGTGTGCTATGCAGGGGTATTTATAGGAGAGAAAACCAGAAGATAAGAAGCGTATGAAGATAAGAGGAGCAAAATATCTCTGAATTTGAATTCTTCCTTTATCTCCAAACTTGTTTTGACTTATCCATAGAAGTTCAAATCTGTCCTGCAACTTGTTGATCGCCGAATATGGCTTATCTGCTGACTGAATTGGAACGTTTGATCAACATAAGAGTTGTAGGTCTTCAAATCTTCTTTCTGGAGCATTGAATCATCGGATTTGCATATCTGTAGCAAAAAGTTATGATCTGAATACTAAAACGTGTACAGTCTGAATCTGAATTTTTTGAAAATAATTTTTATCTTTAAAACTCTCTCCTTTTATTTTTAGCCTTGTCTTGCAAGCAACTAGGGTTGAGTAGAAGTACATCCCTTTCCTCTTCTTTTAATAATTGCAAATTTTGCACATGGGCTTGCACATGGGCTTTTGGGCTTCATTTAAGGCTTTATTCTTTATTTAATTAATTACTCAAGGCCTGCACACATTAAATAATAAAACATTAGTAATAGTGCATAATTGTAAGAATAAATATGAAAATGTGATAGTAAATGTAGTGACAATATGCATTTTTTACTACCTATCACACCCCCACACTTATCTTTTTGCTCGTCCTCGAGTAAAAATCAAAAAGAAAGAAAAACTAATCTATCCTAACTCACTTTCGTAGGCATCACGGTTGCACTTAGCACGTGCAACAAGCCGTTAAACCCCTAGGTTACCCTAGAGGATGAGTGTTGTCTCGTGAGGGTTTTCAGCAGATTACACCTACAAAATCCATAAGAAGGAAATATTTGAAATATATTGAAGAAACTAAGTAATCTTAAGTTTTTAGGATTATCATTTTTATTCATTCTTAAACTTAGTCTTTATATAGTAAATTGTTATCAATTTTAGGTAAGGATCAAAATTGAATTTTTGTATAGTCTCTTTCGTTACCCTAAGTCATATGCATCCTTGTGAATCTTTACTAGGAATCCTTAACTTGGACTCTCATGCCTCTTTATTATTATTTTCTCTTTTTTTTAATATGTATAACTCATCTAATTTTCTTTCGTGTAAGTATCAAGGCTTCTTGAGACCCTCATACTAACTAATTGACTATAGATGTGTTAGTACATATATAAGTAATTTTTCTTAGTTTCCTTAGGCTTTCTAATCCACCCATGTAGAGAACTTAAAGTCGGTGGCTCCCAAACCGGTCGGTTTTAGGGCACCGGGTGAGAAAACACCCCACGGACTTAAGGATTCGAGTGAACTAGGCCACAAAACTAAGGTTTTTATTTATACAATCACCTTAGGCATGAATACTTATGCTTCTTGAGGACATGTATCCAGCTTAATCAGTGAATTTGTTTTATTTTATATATATATATATATATTTAGTATTATTTTTTATAGGGCACAAGAGTCTTTGTTTTAGAATCCTAGATGTGTAAGTGTATTAGGTACGCACATTTCATTAAGATAAAAATTAAGACTAATTAATTATTCAATTCTCCTCTTATACCTAAAAATTTAACAATTTATTTATTTTGACCAAGTTTTAGAAATCCTAATCATGATTTCCTAATTCTAAGACTAACTTAGATTTCTTTCAAAAGATAAGTCAAAATATTGTCTTTTTTTTTAAAGTTTTTTTTTTGAAAATTTTGTTAGTTTCTACCTATGTTAGTATGTTAGTAAAGCCCCCCCTCACTTATCTCATGCATTGTCCTCAATGTATGAATGAATGCATGTATGCATGAAAAGAAGAAAGGGAAGGCAGATATTACCTCAAGGTGGTGGTTCCGGTGGTGGTCTAATTGGGTCAAGCGTTACTACCCAATCAAGATAATGTGGTATTCGGAGGAACCCACCAGAAAATTCTCTTGTATAACCCACTAAAATGTATGTATGATCATTTTTTAACAATTCCACCCCATCAAATTTCCAAATTTCATAATTATTTTCAGAGTCAATTGTGTCAACCGCCTTGTCCCAAAATGGAGTGTGAAAAGATGGAATGATTGACTTGGACGTCAGAAGTATGGGAACGAATACCGACTCAGGAAAGAAACTTAAATCAAGTAAGGGTTCAGGAGTCGAGCTTGGTTCAAGAAGTGGGTCCAAATCAAGAAGTTGAAACTCTAGTCCACAATTATTTTCCCACAATGGAATGTGACTTAATATGGTGATTCAAGTTCAGGAATGATAGGTGTGGGAATCAAAACTGACTCAAAATATTACCTAAGTCGGGTAACAAAACAGGAGTCAATATTGATTCGAGAATTTGAACTTGATCACAGATTTGAGAATCTAAGTCACATTTCTCATTGAGTTCAATCTCATAAAAATGAGAACTTGCCAATTTGTCAATAGGACTTTCAAAAGTATGAAATTGGTCAAGTTCAATATGATGATCATCAAAAATAGGTGATTCAATTTCATGATCTATGGGTACGGGAATAAATGTTGGCTCAAAAAATTGGTCCAAATTGGGTAAGAATACCGGAGTCAACATAGATTCGAAGATGGAAACTGAATCGCAAAGTTGGGGATCGGGTTCACATTCACAATCTAATTCAATCTCATTGAAATTAAAACTAGCCAATTTGTCCAAGGATTGGGATTGATCAAGCTCATATTGATGTGATGAAATTGAATTTTGATCAAGGTCTTCTAGACAGAATGATTCTTGGTTCCTATCAACTTGGTTGGTTAGCTCAAGAATGTTTGAAAGTCTAGAAATTTAATCATTCATTATATCTTGCAAACGATCCAATTTTTCTTCTAACCATCAAATGGATCATTGGAGGACTGAAACATTGGTGATGTGGGAAAAGACGTATATGAAGACAATGGTTGAACAGGTGGTTGACCATATGGCTCAGGGGTGTTGTATCCCCATAACTTTGTGAAGAGTAGTGATGATTATTCCAATCTTGTTCATAGTATTGGGACTGGGGCATGTAATGATTCGGATAAGACCAATCTGGCACACTAGGTTGGTTAAAGTTAGGATGTGCCGGGTGGTAATTTCCGAAAAAGAGGTTGGTGTGTAATATGGATTAAAATTGAAAAAATTGTTGTTATAAGCCATATCACAAATAAAACACAATCAAAGAAAAAGAAAACAAACAAATAAGCAAACAAAAAAAAGAAAAAAATTCTAACCTAAGTTAAGGTAGACCTATGACCTAGACGACTCTAACTGGTTAGACTGTCCACGGGAGGTAGGATGCAGACTTTGACCACAAGTTAATCAGCTAGGTCAGGGCAAGATTGGTGGGAGGTTTTCCGTCAAAGACGTTCCTTAATTAAATAACCACCAATCTTCGGGCTTTCGGCCCTCAATCCCCTTCTTAGACACTGATTTGGCAGGAGTCAAATTCCAACACCGTTCCCCCATAGGATAATCTCCTAATTGAGTCCGAGATGTCTCTAGGGCCAACGTCTACTCATTTTAGTTAGGCTTGGGTTAGTGAGTGAGGAGATTGTTTGTGGGCCAAGGAAGGGTGATGAAATCCCCACCTTATCTTATTTATAGGACAAGCCCTTAAGTCAATTTAGTGCACGTGTAAAGCAATAGACAAATATTCACTCAAAAGCAGTAAATCAGCCAAGGGTGCTTCCTAGTCTATATGCAATGCGAACGTACCTTGTCTCTAGCACTCTTCAACAGAAATAAAAATTAAATAGACACGTGCCTATATGCAAGAGTCTAATTTTTTATTTTTCAACCAATGGGTTACTGTTCTTTTATTAGCAGTGTGCAGGGTGATCACAGAGAAAAGTTAACAGAGCAGTAAACAAATATTGCAATTTGCAGCAACCTGCAGAAAACAGAGTGAGTAGTGAACTACTCAGGCCGCGGAAACGCGGCTTTTGCCGCGGAACCGCGGCTCTGTAGTAGGCTCTGCTGCTCTGCCTTCGATGGCAGAGGCACAGAGTTGCTATATGTCCTTTGCTATTGTTAGATTTCCTGTTCTCCGAACCGTCCCTCCCCGGCAACGGCGCCAATTTTTTTGATTGAGGTTTTCCTGCACACAAGAATACAAAATTTTAGATTTAAGAAAAGGTTGTGCAAGGTGCTCAATTCTATCCGCTGTGCAATGGCTATGCGGGTCGTGATCCTCAGGGAGGGACTAGCGATGGAAGCTTGTCTAGCAAGTTCTCTAAAAAATTATTCTTTTAGTTATTAAAAGGAAAATAAGAAAATAATAGTTAAAGTCTGGTTAGGAATAGGAGCGATATTTACAATGAGTTGGAAAGAAAGAGTTGAAAGATGTTGTGTTGGTTATCTAAACTAAAGAAATAAAAGAAAGAAAACTATAAACAAAAAAAAAACATACTACCTCTTCTGCCCTGTTTACCTTGATCCGTTGCAACGACTTACCTTGTCTTTGAAGGCATTCAAGCATGGCGTATAGGATCTTCCACCTTCTCGATCTACACTACGAAAAGAAAAGACAAACTATACTAGCAAGAGAGGCTTGTTCATCATCATAGGCCATCAAGGGCACTTCTTCGGCTAAGCAATCTTGAAGCGATCAGATCTCATGGTTTGCAAGACATCAGAGAGAAACAAAAATAGAATAAAACAAGAATAGAAGAACAAAAATAAAATAAGAATAGAAGAAAAAATAAAATAAGAATAGAAGAACAAAAACAAATCTTGAGTTGATTCTATTAACAATGGAAGAAAAGTTTGACTTATACCGATGTCACCTCAGTACAAGCATGATCTCCTTCCTCCATGAAAGTATCCTCTCCTCTCAGTTATAAAAAGAAATTAGAAATTAAAAATTACAAAAAAGAAAATAAAAACCTAATCTACAAACTAGCCTAAGAAAAACCCTAGATTTGGCTCTGTACTGCGTTGGACCTGCCCTTGAGCTTCTGAGAGCTGCCCTTCCTCTGTTGCTATGCAGGGGTATTTATAGGAGAAAACCAGAGGATAAGAAGCGTATGAAGATAAGAGGAGCAAAATATCTCTGAATTTGAATTTTTCCTTTATCACCAAACTTGTTTTGACTTATCCATAGAAGTTCAAATCTGTCTTGCAACTTGTTGATCGCCGAATATGGCTTATCTGCTGACTGAATTGGAACGTTTGATCAACATAAGAGTTGTAGGTCTTCAAATCTTCTTTCTGGAGGATCTTGAATCATCAGATTTGCATATCTGTAGCAAAAGTTATGATCTGAATACTAAAACGTGTACAGTCTGAATTCGAATTTTTTGAAATAATTTTTATCTTTAAACTCTTCTCCTTTTATCTTTAGCCTTGTCTTGCAAGCAACTAGGGTGAGTAGAAGTCCATCCCTTTCCTCTTCTTTTAATAATTGCAAATTTTGCACATGGGCTTTTGGGCTTCATTTAAGGCTTATTCTTTATTTAATTAATTACTCAAGACCTGCACACATTAAATAATAAAACATTAGTAATAGTGCATAATTGTAGGAATAAATATGAAAATGTGATAGTAAATGTAGTGACAATTATGCATTTTTACTACCTATCACTGGGCTTCACCGTTCTATTAATAGCTTAGTGTTATTGTGTTTTCATGCGTGTATTTGATACTAACACCTATGCAGGTAATTACTCTGCCTCAGGCTTCTGCCCACTTCCCAGGCTGGCTATCCAATAAGTTTATTTCTTAACTGGTTTCATGGTAGCTATCGGGAGTGCGCTTAGAACTTATGGTCTCTTACAGCCCTTTAGGCACTCAGATCGTCAGGTCTTTGGCCCCACCTGGTAGGCAAGCCTAGCGCTCAGCGCTTTACTGCTAACTCTATCCGGGG